>LPNX010250171.1:1661-26108 GCA_001517045.1 Pseudotsuga menziesii | reverse complement strand
ATGATGACTTGGTTGTCAGAGGACTTTCTTATTTCTACGATTCCATCAAACATGTGGATGGAATGGCCTTGCTGTCGAATCTGCACCAAGGACAGCAGGATTCTCTACAACTCTGGAAGATACAGAACATTCTTCAACAAGAAATCAGGGAATCTAGGCATCTTCAGCCGAATGGTGCCCATTCCCTTTGGTTTAAGACTTGACTTATCTGCAAAGTAAACTATGCCATTTATTGTTTCATTAAGTTCTTCAAAACAGTCTTTTCTAAAAGTCATGTGTGATGTTGCACCAGTATCAAGTAGCCAACAATATGTGTAAGATGAAAGTGAAGTCATTTCATTAATACCAAGATTACAATGTGCAACAATACAATGAGCAAAATCTGAAGATTTACTAGCATCTTGGATATTATTGTCATCTTTCTTCTGGTTATGTCTGTCTTTGATGGAGTCCCACGAAGCCCAACACTGATTTGTTGTGTGTCCAATCTTTCCACAACGCTTGCACTTCAAATATGATCTTTTGCTGGAGTTGTTTCTGCCTCCTCTACCTCTGAAGTTTCTTCTTCCTCTGCCTCTCTTGTTGCTTTCTCCTTTGGGATGATCTTTGGATTGGTCTTTGGTGTGGTTCTTTGCTTTTTGAGAAAATCAAAGTGATTCTCTAGAATGCTCGGTTGTCTTCTTACCAAAGGCTTTCTCTCTAGTTATGGGCCCTCCAGCTTCTGTCTCTATTGTGGTGCCTTCGCAAATACCATCCCAAAGGTCATTGTAGATGAAGGAAGATTTGATCTTCCTCCACCATTCTGGATAAGTGTCTTTGCCAGTGAGAGTGGCACCAACTACAAATGCTATAGATTGCATCTTCTGTGATTGAATCTTGCAACTAAAACAATAGGAGAAAAAGAAGAAAGAGTAAAGGTGCAGGTCTAAGTCTCTGCCACCTTCCTCAAGCTTTACAACAATGTCAATGTCTTTGCTATTGTCATACAAACTTTGAAATACAAACTTAATCCTTTCAAGCCTACAATACCAACTTTAAATATGCTTTAAATGGCTTTCAAACTAGTAGAAAACAATCTCTCACCAACGCAAAGGAGAAGGTCGATGGTCAAAGAAAAGCAAAATTTCTTCAAGAGATAAGAACTCAGCCTTCTTGTCAATGCTGCAACACTCTTCAAAATACAGACGTACACCAACAATCTTCTCTGGCAATGTAGTCACAGTTTCAATTTGCAGCAGTTCACAAGGAAGAGAATCACTTCAGAAAAGAGAAGCGCAACATGCACTTCTTCTCCAACATATCAACTATCAGTCACAAGCTCAGCAAAGAAATCGCAGCACTCTTTTTATACGACAGGCATGGTCACAAATTCATATTCAAAATGCAGCTTCAATTTCAAAATGCTTCTTCAAATCGAAAAGAAGAAAATGCAATGCTTCTAGTAGTTTCACATTCTCCAAGTAGTCTTCAACAAAACAATGATCCCATATCCAAATGAAATAGATCTAGGTCTCGATGTATTCAAGACGCATCTCCAAATAGATGAATACAATCGTGATCTTGTTCACTCACATTCAGGCTGAGTCTTTACATGTTCCACCAACAGTATTCTGGTGGAGGAGAGCATCAGTTCTCAACTACAATCTTCAAGTAGTTGTGAGCAGCTTCATGATAACACAAGGAATTCGCAACAATTTTCACCAAGTTTGAGGAAAGGCGTGAATGTTCATCGCAACAATATTCAATCACCGATCTTCCATAGACTCATAACAACCAAATAGAAAAATATCTTCAATATTTATCAAAGAGGTCGCATTTTCTCCAAAATTTGCAGCCGCAAGTTGCAGCTCTCAATGAATACTTCACAACAGTATTCAATTCTCAAAATACAGCACTACAAGTTCTCAATACAAGAGATTATTCGAACAAAGAAGTCGCTTCTCTCATACAATATTATGGCTACCTAAAATAGCTTCACTCATGTATATACTCCTTTCAGCTTTCCCACTGAACTTATGCAGTCACAACCATTGAGCGTTACAGTAACGATCATAATACTAGAAACTGAAGATCGCAATGGTGTGTAGAATATCTCAGCAGGTAGTGGAATGGAAGCACGATGGGGCTATGAGAAATATGAGTTGCAGCAGATTGGTAACTCTCAAATGAGAAAATTTAGCGTTGATGCAAAATTAGGGTTAGGTATAGAGCAGACTAATTCAAACGTTCTAGCAATTAACAATCAATGTGCAACAAATTGAGGAAATAATTAATAACATATTTCCCAACGGACTATTTCATACCTAAGAAAACCATTCCTCAACACAGGCCTGGACTTGTCATGCACACAATGAATGCACTGGCAGGAGAGATGCACAGAATTATTGGCACCCAGGCTGTAGGAAAATGCATGCAAATACAGACTGATGGGGCAGGAAGCCTGAAATAAATAAGTAGAAGGAAGGATGAAGGTTTGGCAACGAGACTGCCAGGACTGAAAAGCATACAGGAAGGAGTTATGGTAGGCACCCGCTCTGATACCACTGTTAGGTGGAATAACTACTGAATTCTTATTATTTCTCCATAGAATGCCTTTATTTATACATCTACGATGACTCTTGGGATCACACATCCAAGAGTCTCTTCATATTCCTAATATTTACAATAATGTATAATCCCGACGGATTATATTCCAACAGTTTTTCTCCAATACCACTATAGAATCCTCAAAGACACAACGTAACATATTTTTATACTCTACCATGATACTCTTTAAATCCCTTATTTCATCAAGAAGCTCCTCCATTGCACCATTATTTATATTAAAAAACAAGGATCTACACCATTCAACCACCTTACACTCCTCTTTATCTTGGAAAAAAGCAACGCCGAAAATCCTCCTAGAAACATACAAATGTTAGACATTGAGAGGGGGGGGTGAATCAATGTAAAGCCAATTTTAAAACTTTTCTTAACTTGTCACAATTAACTACTAATTAATCATTCCACTATTCTACCAATTTCATAATAATTTCATAAACATCTTTCACTTCATCATTCACATATCATAAGCATTTGAATCATCAAGAACCATAACACAAAAGAACACAACACCATATAATTTTGTAATCTTTTTGTATTAGTTTTGGACCGGCTACAACCGTGAGGTAAAATCAGCACCTACTGATACAAAGAGCACCTACTCTTCATCCAGGACCCTACCTGGTTTTCTTAGACCCTGCTAAGAAGGGTTTGAGGTATCCTAACCTCAGATGCAAGTCAAGCTTGCATTTACAATTTAAGCTTACTGTCTCAACACATTTTCATCACTATCACATCACACCAACACTTATCTCTAGCACCTCTTCAATCAACATCAACATACTATCTCAGTCCTATCATCAATTGTTCATCATCATTCTTTCCATATCTATAGGCATATCATTCTGACCATAACAACGAATACATCATTCCGTCCATCAAATTGCTGCCAGCATCATACAATCATCCTTTCTTATTGCTGTACATACACATCATATCAATCTGTTCATCACAAGCATTGCTGCATTACTACAAAGTCTGCTCTTGAACACTGCTTGTCAAGTCATCAAACATAAATTTCTAAACATCATCAAGGTTTGATCATCAACAAGGTTTAGGATGTGTATTCAGCATATAGGGTGTACCTCAACATCATAGTATGCAACATCATCATCATAGGATATTCAATCTATAAGTTCATCATCAAAGTACACAACGTATGTCCTCATCATCAAATAAGGTCTGTCAAACTGAACATGTCATCAAGATACTGGAATCACCATCAAGGTCTAGAACATCATCATCATCATATGGTTTTCACCATTATCATCATCTAGTAGTGTATAGAATATATGGTTTATGTATGCACCATCATCATTATTTAGTACATCATCAAATCATTGTCTTAGTGTACTGTACACACACCATTCTATACTTGGCTATGTATGCCTCGTATATCATCACAATGTTCAGTATCATATCATCATAGCTTGCTTATACAGTTTCATATCACTGTAGAAGATCTTCATTGTGCGTACATATTGTGCATACTTACCATCATCATACTGTATATGTTCGTAGGCACTACATCAATCATCAACATCATACATGACTATTCATACACCATTGCATTCTTCACTACTATATATCACTTTCAGGTTGTTGAAATATTGTAACTTCGAAGAATATTCTATATGTATCTTTTGTGGTCCCCGATGGTCCTATCGATAGAACCACTTGTATTACTTTGTATCCCGATGCTTCTAATCGGAAGAACTAATAAGAGTCATGAGGTAGTCCCCTCTAATTGTAAAGGTGGGTCATTAGCACCCCAGTGTGGTTACTTGAGCCTACATGTGTAACTCGAGCCTACATGATTTAACTCGAGCCTACATGTCGAATGAGTTAATTCAAGTGAATGGATGAATATAAATAGAGGTGTGGTTCTCCTCATTTCAGACACACACACTCTCACTTGTGTAGTGCATTAGTGGAGAAGAGAAGTAGCTGGAGAAGGAGGAGGATCAGGCTTTGATCTCCTTGCTGGTTTTATCTTTTATCTTTTATCTTTTTGGGGCATCTATATTGATGAATCTTTTGCTGGGTTTTTCCCTTTAGGGTTTTCCCAGGATAAATCTTTGTGTTCCTTTTGTATGGTTGTGCTTGTCTATCTTTCAGTGATCCTGTTTATATGCTTTTGTTATGAAAATGAAATGAAGTACTGATGTCTTAGCTAAGCATATGAAAATTTAACATGGTATCAGAGCCACCCTGAAAGAAGACATTTTGTAGCTAAAGAATCTATGGCTTATTATTTTTTTGGGTCTCTATCCATGATCTATCAGCAAAAGAAGGCTAGACTGACTCTCCATTGAAGGGTGCATCTTTCTGTCGAAGTGGAATTCGATTCCGAGCATTTTCAGTTTTGGTGCGGAAAAATAGGGCTTTCTACAGAAGAAGAATTTTTGAGTGATCCCAGCATAGGATTGTTCTCCTCATCAAAATAGAAGTTTAGAGACCTAGATCAAGAAATTTGGTTGGGTGAAACTCTGGGAAAGTCAAACCCTAGTTTGACCCCGATCTGGAAAAACCCTAAATAGTAAAACTGCTAAGTTTTGGTACATTCGCTATATGCTAATATTGGAAAAGGATCAGGAGTTTAAAATTGTAGAGGAAGAAGATAAAATCCGGATTTACACTGTGTCCGAAATTCATCCTCAGATTCGCTATATTCTGGGAGATATGATCCCTCCAAGTTAGGGTTCTAGCCTCTTCCATAATTCATCCCTAAACAGGACACCTGGGGAAAATTGCTGTAGCATGGGCTACAGAGGTCCAAATAGAATTCCTGAAGATTTCCAGAAATATCATGGCCTGTAATTTCTTTGATCCAAATTTCAGAACCTGAAGATGAACCAGTGACACGTGGCATGCCGTACAACTGCACTGTTCTGAACAGTCCTGTAACAGGTCACCTTGGGAAAATGATCATAAATTCAAATTGGTGAAACCAACTCTAATTAAAATTGTGCTGTTGGATTAGGGACATGCGAGGTTACCTCAGTACCAAATTTCAGACACATAGGATTAGTAATTTCGGAAATATCACAGAAACAGTAACAGGAATTTATGCAGAAGAAATTGGAAAACTAGGGCTTCCTGTTCCGGGAGCTTCCCTCCGCTATTTTCAGAAAAGGAGTACATTGGACAGCTCCATTTGAAGAGATCTATATTTATATCCAATAAGATCTGAAATATTCCAAGTTTTGAAAATTAGGGTTTCTCTGACAAACCCTAGATCAGCCAGCTCCGGAAGCAGGACGGACACCTCAAATCGGTAAGATCTAATCTTTTGTTATTTGCATTTGAGGTTCTCATTTCAAAATGATCTATCACATCAGCTTGATGATAAGCTTGGTGAAGTTGAAAACTTCCAAGCATGGAAGTATTTGATCTCTCTGAAGAAAATGAATTGGACACCTACATGAGTAGAGAGGTTCCAGTTCTAGAGGGAGATGAGCCTCAAAGACTTACACAAGAAGAACTTGATCAAGGCCAAGAAGATCATTGTTGATTCAATCACAGATCAACTTATACCACAAGTGTCTTCCCTAAAGACACCGAAGATGTTTGATTCCTTGATCAAGCTATTTGAAGATAAGAACTTAAATCAAAAGATGGCTTTGAGAATACAGTTGAAGAATGTGAAGATCCAGAATGCAGAACAACTTGAAGTGGTAGAAGAAGAAGTATACAGAAGTGCTGATAGCCACCTTGAATGGCCTCCCAGGATCATGGGATTCATTCATGTGAAGAATGTATGCCAGAAGTAAGTGATTACTTTCAGCTCTATTAATAAGAAGAGAAGAAGAAGATGGGAGCAATTGAAGATCAAGATCTCACCATTCAAAGAAGATCCCTCAAGTGATGAGGAATATGAAAAACTCAATTCTTGAAGAACCTCTTATTCATCTTATCATTTGGATAAGAAATGATGATTTCATGAATGAAGAAGATGATAAAGCAGAATGATCAAGATGGAGTCTACCCACGAAACAAATAAAAGATAAGTATTCAATTGCCATTTCATGATATTGTTTTGTTATGCATTTGATTGTATTCAGTTGATGTGTTATGCATGATAGATTGTTTACATTAATACTACTAATATGCATGTGATGGGTAAGTAGCTCATGGTGCTATACAACTCTCCAGTGCTACTTATCAAACCTCTTTGCTGACATATTGGATTAGTGTACAATCTCAATGATGTCATGGTAGAGATAGAAGGCATCTAGAAAGTTTCTGTGAAATATGGATGAATGTTGTATTGGCTAAATAGTTGCATGATGCATAAGAATTTGTCGTTATGCATATGTTTTATGAAATAGTTCTAACCATGCAGTTGGTGCATTTGAATTGTAGGATAGGTCCTATACAACCTCCTACAAGAAAAGAAGGACAAGACTTGTTCCGAAGAACAAGTGATGACAATTCAATAAACATGAATCTGAAGCTCCTAGGGTCAGAGACACCATGACGGAAGAAAGAGCTTCAGAGAGCGGTAGATCCACCTCAAAGGATGAAGACCACCATGGGTATGAGAGATAACTCAAGATGAAGAAAAAAATGTTATAAAAGAAACTATGATTAAAGAATAACAGTTGATCATGGGTAATGATATATACGATATGATTACAAGACATAAAGGGAAGTACATAGTATCCTCCATATGGATCTACAAGAACAAGTGTACAAAGAAAGGTTCATGATTTGCCTCAGAAAGAATAGACTATGACATGACATACTCTATTGACCAGTATATATTAAGCATAGAACCACCTGTACAGAATAAAGAAGGAAGATAATACTCCACTTCAGGGGGAGTGACTACAAAAGATATCTGAGTTCAACACAGTACAACATGATGGACAGCTTCTTGATGGATCGAGACTTTACCAAGAGTAAAGTGGGTTCCAACCTTCAAAGTTGAATGCAGAAGACTAGGATATGTTGATGATTTGACAAGATGAACTCATGGAAGATGTTATGATGAAAGAATACTAGAATGATGTATGGGATATAGTTCCCAAACCAGAAGGAAAGAGTATTGTATCCTCCAAATGGATATACAAAATAGAGCATGCAGCTGACGAAAGTATCGAGAAGTATAAAGCAAGATTTGTGGCCAGAGATTTCTTTCAAAAAAAGGGAATTAATTCTAAAGAGACACTTACTCGAGGAAGTAAGGTACACTTCCTTCAGAACTATCATGGTAGTTTCTTCCATGGTGAAGTAAAGACAAGCCTTCCTTAATGGTATGATTGAGAAAGAGTTTTACATCGAATAGTCACAAGGATTTGAATTTGAAGCTAGATGGAATCATGTATGCAAGTTGAAGACGGCCCTCTATGGCCTGAAGCAAGCTCCCAGAGCTTGGTATGGAAGAATAGATAGTTTCTTGTCGAGCATGGGATTTACCAAGAATAAATATGATCCTAACCTTTATCTCAAGGTTGTAGAAGATGAAATTGTCATCCTGTTATTATATGTAGATGACTTATCCTTGATAGGAAATGAGAAACATATCATGGAAAGCAAGAAGAAACTAGCAGAAGAATTTGAGATGAAAGACCTTGGGTTAATGCATTATTTCCTAGGTCTGGAAGTATGGCAAAGTTCAGAAGAAATATTTCTCAACCAGGGAAAGTATGCGGTAGAGATATTGAAGAGATTCAATATGTTGGAATGCAAAGTCATGGACACACCCATGGACTCCAACCTGAAGCTGTTATCTGATGACTCATCAGAGTTCGTGGATATGACTCATTATAGACAGATCATTGGGTCATTGATGTACTTAACAAATACCAGACTAGACATTTGTTTTGCTGTGAACACCTTAAGTCAATATCTTGTTCAACCAAGATGGGTTCACCTAGTAACTGCAAAGCATGTGATGAGATATCTAAAAGGGACTATAGACTTTGGTTTATATTATGATGGTAGCCATGAGTATAGATTGTATGGCTACACAGATGCAGATTGGGTCGGAAGTATCTCAGACAGGAAAAGCACATTAGGTAGATGCTTTTGTTTGGGGTCTGCTATGAGTTCGTGGTTTAGCAGAAAACAGTGCAGTGTTTCTCGTAGCATGGCTGAAGTAGAATACATAGAAGATTGCTCTACTAATTTGTGAAGCCATATGGCTTCGGAACCTGATATCAGGTCTCTTTGAACTAAAGATGGATACTACATTGATTCTGTGATAATGAGAGTTATGATAACAGAGAACCCTGTGTTCCGTCGTAACACATAGAAATTCGGTATTTCTACATTGAAGATAAAGATGCAGATGATGATGTTTCAGTATTTACATACTGTAGATACAGATGATGGTGATTCAGTATTTCTATACTGAATATAGAGATGATGATGATTTCAGTATTCCCATACTGAATATATAGATGATGTTTCAGTATTTGCATACTGTAGATGCAGATGATGGTGACCTGATGATGCTTTTAGTACTCACATACTGGAGATACATATGGTGATAGTTCAGTATTCACATACTGAAGATGTAGTTGAAGATGGTTTAGATGATGATGCGCTGACAAAGCCTCTGTCTTGGATAAAGTTAGAACACTTTCGAGACAAGCTTGGTGTGGTTCAGAAAGACCTTCCTCGAAAGGGGAAGTAGTGATGTTGCAGTGGGATTGTATCATCCCTGGACACTTGCCCTAAAGTGACCTAGAGACCTCGGTCTTCGAGAATGAAGAGGGATTGTATCATCCTAGGACATCTGTCCAAAAGTGATCCGGTGACCTCGGTCCCTGTGAATGTGGTGGGATTGCATCATCCTTGAAATTCGGTTCAAAATGTATCCGGAGGTCTCGGCCCCCATGAAAGTGGTGGATTGCATCATCCCTGAACCTCGGTTCAAAATGTATCCGGAGGTCTCGGCCCCCGTGAAAGTGGTAGGATTGCATCATCCCTGAACTTCGGTTCAAAATGTATCTGGAGGTCTCGGCCCCCGTGAAAGTGGTGGATTGCATCATCCCTGAACCTCACTTCAAAATGTATCCAGAGATATCGGTCCCCGTGAATGTGGTAGGATTGCATCATCCTTGAACTTTGGTTCAAAATGTATCCGGAGGTCTCAGCCCCCGTGAAAGTGGTGGATTACATCATCCCTGAACCTCGGTTCAAAATGTATCTGGAGATCTCGGTCCCCATGAATGTGGTAGGATTGTATCATCCTTGAACTTCGGTTCAGAACGGATTTGGTGACTTCGGTACTCGAGAACGTGTGTTGATCCCGTAATTCCTAGAGGAAGGATTGTCTGAGTTCCACATATGTATTGATCCCGTAATTCTGAAAGGAAGGATCGTTAGTAACTCCGTAAAGAACTAAATCCCGTAATTCTGAAAGGAAGGATCATTGAACTGATCCCATAATTCCAATAGGAAGGATTGTCTGAGTTCCACAGATGTGTTGATCCCATAATTCCAATAGGAAGGATTGTCTGAGTTCGACATCTGTGTTGATCCCGTAATTCCAAAAGGAAGGATCGTCAGTAACTCTGTAAAGACCTAAATCCCATAATTCCGAAAGGAAGGATCATTGAATTGATCCCGTAATTCCAATAGGAACGATTGTTTGAGTTCCACAGATGTGTTGATCCCCTAATTCCAATAGGAAGGATTGTCTGAGTTCCATAAATGTGTTGATCCCGTAATTCCGAAAGGAAGGATCGTTAGTAACTCTGTAAAGACCTAAATCTCGTAATTCGGAAAGGAAGGATCGTTAGTAACTCCGTAAAGACCTAAATCCTGTAATTCCGAAAGGAAGGATCATTGGTAACTTCGTAAAGACCTAAAGCACATAATTCCAAAAGGAAGGATCATGTTGATGTTTTTATGATAATGATGATGTTTCTTATCGAAAGATCAGATGTTGCTGATGATGATGATGTTCTCTGATCGACAGATTAGAAGTTGCTGATGATGATGATGTTCTCTGATTGAAAGATTAGAATATGATGATGATGATGTTGCTGACGATGATGATGTTCTCTGATCGAAAGATCAAAATATGATGATGATGATGTTTCTCTGATCGAAAGATCAGAAGTTGCTAATGATGATGTTCTCTGATCGAAAGATCAGAATATGATGATGAATGATGTTTTCTGATCGAAAGATCAGAAGTTGCTTATGATGATGATGTTGCTGATGATGATGATGTTTTATGATTGAAAGATCAGAATGTGATGATGATGATGATGTTTCTGATCGAAAGATCAGAATGTGATGATGATGAGATCCTAATGATGATGATGCCGTATTATCAAAGTATGATGATGATGACGTACTGATCGAAAGATCAGAATATGATGATGAGTTGATGTTAGATTATGATGATGTTCGGTCAGAGTATGATGATGATGTTGTTGCTGATCGAAAGGCCAAAGTTTTGAAGAAGATGTTGCTGATCTAAAGGTCAAAGTGTTGAAGATGATGTTGCTGATTGAAAGGTCAAAGTGCTGAAGATGTTGCTGATCGAAAGGTCAAAGTGCTGAAGATGTTGTCGCTGATTGAAGAGTCAAGATGCTGCTGATCGAAGCGGTCAAAGTACTGATGATGCCGAAGACTAAAAGATGAAGGCTACATGATGTTGAAAAGCTTCCAATGATTTATAGATGTATCACTCTGATTATGTTGATGATGTCCTCTATCTCTCTCCTACTATTGCTGTTGTTGATGTTGTTGTAGAATACCCTTCTCGTTAAGGGGGAGTGTTGAAATATTGTAACTTCGAAGAATATTCTATATGTATCTTTTGTGGTCCACGATGGTCCTACCGGGAGAACCACTTGTATTACATTGTATCCCGATGCTTGTAATTGGAATAACTAATAAGAGTCATGAGGTATTCCCCTCTAATTGTAAAGGTGGGTCATTAGCACCCCAGTGTGGTTACTTGAGACTACATGTGTAACTTGATCCTACATGATTTAACTCGATCCTACATGTCGAATGAGTTAATTCAAGTGAACGGATGAATATAAATAGAGGTGTGGTTCTCCTCATTTGAGACACACACATTCTCACTTGTGTAGCGCATTAGTGGAGAAGAGAAGTAGCTGGAGAAGGAGGAGGATCAGGCTTTGATCTCCTTGCTGGTTTTATCTTTTATCTTTTATCTTTTTGGGGCATCTATATTGAGGAAGCTTTTGCTGGGTTTTTCCCTTTAGGGTTTTCCCAGGATAAATCTTTGTGTTCCTTTTGTATGGTTTTGCTTGTCTATCTTTCAGTGATCCTATTTATATGCTTTTGTTATGAAAATGAAATGAAGTACTGATGTCTTAGCCAAGCATATGAAAATTTAACACAGGTATTGACGGTGTATGTGTTAAGTACACATCATCATCATCAATAGTTTGTAGGATAGCATACATACCTTGACCTTGAACTATGTATACATTATCATACCTGTCAAGACAATGTCTTAATCAAACTTGAAATGGTTGCCTTAAAGAAAATAGTCGAACCATCATAAACCCTTCATGCATTGACTATGTAAAAATGAGCTATATGTTGACCCCTTTTTTTGTTTTGGATAGTTCTGAGTTGTCTCAGTCTGCAACATTTCAGACTATTTTAGGCCTGCAACTTTCGAACCTGAGCAGCTTCAGTCCACTCCTACATATGTCCTCAGTCCGCCGTGACCTCAGTTGCAATTTTTATGTGTTTGCTACACTTTACACCCTTCAGAGCTTGGGTATGGTGGAATGTGTATGGTGAATTGTTCCAGCTCCAGCAGTAACCATCAAAAAGGGCCACACAAAAATGGATTGCAATTTCAGGACTGTGTGAGAGGAAGGCCTCCAAAATCGGGACTGTCATCAAGGATGGGTCTGTGCATGCTCAGGTAAACTTCAAGACTGTTCAAGAGAAGAAAATTTAAATATTCAGATGCTGCAAACTTTGGTTCTTCTCATTGCTACCACTGAGACATACTGAGCATATGCTGGTGATAAGAATAAAATTTAACATTGACTACTACAAACAGTCACCACCGAGAGGAAAAAGAGTGGTAGCAAGACAAAGCTTCTCTGCTGCAAAAGTTCGGGTGTTGCACCTTCAACTGCTGTAATTTCGGACTGCTACCACAAAATCCACACTGCTGCAAATTCGGGACTATGGAAAAAATCGCAGTCACTGTGAAATTCGGGTTGCTCCTCTGGTGCTATCACTGCTCCTCCGAAATTTGCCTCAGTTAAACCACCAAATTTCAGAGTGGATCTTCCTCATCTGTATTTGCACAACAAAATAATGAAACTTGGTGGGATATTTATACCCATTTTCCAACATGATTTTAGGGCCGACTTGTATTTAAAATAAACAAAATTTATTTCTTTATTTTAATTAAAGGAATGGTCAACGTTGGAGGAATTAGGCTGGCCAACTTTTAAGTGTTTGACCACTTTATACTTCAAACGACTTGGATCATTTTAATGTCATTGTATCATCATTTGATGGGGTTTTAGGGTTTGTCTTCAAGCCATAAATATCTTAATAGTCAACCTTAGGGTTTGTTGTAAGGTTGACCACATGCCATCAAGTTCACCACAAGCAAGGCTATGATCCACATCACAAGGGCTTCAACCATGACATGTATGGCCATCAACATTATGTTTGTGGGACCCCAATCAACATATGACCATATCTAAGGGTTTCATGACCCCATCAACACACAAATGGGCCACATCATCTTCACCATTCCTTCAAGGGTACAAGGACCATTAAACCAAGGGTATGCACATGACATCAAGACCATAATTAACCATGCAAACCATAAATGACCACAGAATGGGTCATTTGGCCCATTTGGTGTTCCAAAGGATTCTTCACCATGCAAGAGGCTTCATGGGCTTCTTCAACCACCTCAAACACACAAGAGGACCTCTATGGGTCAAGATCCATCATGACGTCACCTGTGGGGTTTCCAGACCTTCTCTTAGGGTATCATGACACCATCAGAGCATGAATGACCACAGAATGGGTCATTAATGCTTCTTTAACCCATCTAGGGCTTCTCTAACTTCTATAAGGTCTTCAAGACCATCTCCAGGGTCTTCAACGCCATCAGCAGGGTTTTCAACATCTTTAGCAAGGTGGTGGAATCAAGATCCAAGCTTGTGGGTACATGGACCCTGTCAAATAGGTACAAGGTGCTTCAAGGCACAATCCCATTCAGTTTGGGATCCAAGGCACTGTAAGGTGCAAACCCACTTTGGAAGGGGTCAAGGCACTGCAGGTGGGACTTGGTGGCATTAATGACATCCCATGGGGCCACTGCAAGTCCATGTTGGCATCAATGACAATTTCATCAACAACAAATACCTGGAGTCCTTATCGACTCTTCTAGACAAGACATGCATGAGAGTAAATATAAGATCATCCATATCCATGCACTTGAATGCTACATGGGAACTGCATGAGTTCATACGAGTGAGAGTAGTGTGGATTAAAGGAGCCTCCTAGGAGCATTTAATGCAATAAAATAACCACTTTAACCACAAACCATTTGTCAATATTTGCAACACGTAGCCTCCACTGTATCCACTTTCATCCCATCGCCTTAAAGGGGAGGCCAGGTTGGATTGGGACCTCCCTTGATGCAAGTAATACCATGGAAACTTATGACCCACAATGAGAAGGAGACGAGGCCAATTTAGACTTAAAAGCATGATGTCCATTTGATTAGGGGGGAGGAATTATCCACCTTTATTTCACCTTTTTTGAACTTGCATCCTAAGTTGGAAATCCTATCAGCTTCCTTATTCTTCTGATGTTTGACAAGGAAGAATTGAACCTTAGTGATATAAGATATAAATGCCATAATTATCCTTTGGTCGACTCTTCCAATATATTTATCTCTATCGGCTAAATGTCTTGCATCTTTTTGATAACAATCTGAGAGTTGATAAAGACTTGAAAGGTTCCAATATTTAACTCTGCCATCATTTCAATTCCTTGCACCAAAGCCACCCATTTAACATGATTTTTTGTCCTCTTTCACAAACCCCATGCAAAGGTATGGATCTTTTTTCCTCATGGGTCAAATATTACCCCTCTCACACATGCCTCCCCTGTTACCTCTTGGTATATAATAGAGATGAGGGAGATCCTTGGGAATATATTATTGAATGCATTATGACATGTTATTGTAAATCTATGAAGCATATGTGGGGTGGAGATCTCTTCTAAGATTGGATATTTCTGAATAATAAATAATACCAAATGTTGTCAGGAATATTGCACCTTCTGCAGACAGAAGCTATTCCTCTCATCTGAATGGTTCAGATCCAAAACAAATAAGTGAACGACAAAGGGTGAAAACCTTCCCTAAATGTTGTAAACACCTGGAATAATGTTTTGGTGATGAACCTGTGTACCTACAGAACATGTGAAACAAACAAGAACATCAAAGCTACCAGAAAATTATTTACACATTCATACTAGTGACTAAGGAATCCAGTAACATATACATGCGATATCAGTAGAACAGATATGTGGGATGGAAATCAGTTTTGCATTAAGAAATCAATGAAAAAGCTTACAACCATTGCCTTAGTGTTGAAAAACTCCTCCACAATACAAACACCTCATCCTCGATAGCTCCAACTTGCTCTCTTGTGCTCTCCAATGGATTGGGCTAGATAGTCAATTCAACAGCATAACATTACCATTCAGTTCTCCCCCTCAACCATGGATGTGAGCTTGTATTTATAAAACTAAAATGGATAGGTATGGTTGAGATATTGGTGGGTGAGGTGGCTAAGAGATCCTACAAAGAGGGATCTCGAGCTCAACCAACCCAGGTGAGTAGGGATAAGGCTATCCACGAAGCTTTTTATTTGGAAGGTTTGTGAAGCTTCTTTTTTTCACCTTTTACCAAGGGTATTGCTTATACACCCTTATGACAGAGCGGTGTAGGTAAGAACCACTTCAAGAACAAAGCACATACGCGGTGGCACCACTTCTCTATAATAGGCCTCAGGCAGTGTTGAACAAGGTACCGCTCATCAGCTAAAGGGAAAAAGCGGTGCTAGGGTTTTTTTATGTAGAATTGACATCCAGAGCATGTTTCCACTCCAAGTTTGGGATTTAGAGAAAAAATAGGTGTTAAGGATCTCATCACATGTTAGTGACAGGATTTGGGTATAACACCAAAACTTCCCATGGATGTTTCCCCATTTGCGGTTTTACCACATATATCTAGTGTATTGTTATCTTGTTATATTGTCTCTTATTTCTTACATGATTATTGTTGCTTGTATGGATAGAAGGATAGAATCCTAGATATTTTCTATTGATTTACATGTTAGTGTAAATGTATTGTTGTATGTTTATGCGTATTCTCAATATTCTAACATACATAGGATAATATTTATGGGATTTGAATATGGTATTTTATTATTTGGCTTTATCAATTGAGACTACAAATTTTGTAGGCCTCAAAGAATGTGTATGTAATTTGGTGTACATATCTTTGTGTGTCTAGTGTTATAATTGGTATCAAGGAATTTTTATGAACGATAAGATACTTGGAATATCATTTTAGCATTAACATTTTCACCATGGATTTACGCAAGCTTGAAACCAATTGGTAAACTATGCTTGAAAAATCCCATTAACATGATATACAGAGGTTGGAATCTTGCCCCCAACATGATTTCTAGTGAAGCTTACCCCTAGCATGGTTGCTAGGGGCTCGACATGCCCCCAAGATTCGTTAGTCTGACAATTCTTCTTCCATACCCAACCTAAAAACCTGGTTACTAATGTGAAAATGTTCACCAGGGGGGTAGGAAGAATGAGAATCAGGCAGGTGAAAAGAAGGTTCAAGTTCTAACACTAAAGGGAAGGCTCAACTCAAGGAAGAGAATTTGTTTCATTTTTACACAAGCTTGAAACAGAAGGTAACTATGCTTGGAACATGGTTTCATTTTTATGCAAGCTTGAAACCAAAAGGTAAACTATGCATAAGGAAAACTACTTCATTTTTTAACGAGCTTGAAATAGAAAATGAACTACGCTCAGGAATGGTTTCATTTTTATGCAAGCTTGAAACCAAAAGGTAGACTATGATTGAGGAGATATATTTCATTTTTTAATGATCTTGACATAGAATGGGAACTTTGCTCATAGGCATCTGTTTCATTTTTTAACGAGCTTGACGTAGAATGGGAACTTTGCTCAAAGGCATCTGTTTCATTTTTTAATGAGCTGGACGCAGAATGGGAACTTTGCTCAAAGGCATCTGTTTCATTTTTTAATGAGCTTGACACAGAATGGGAACTTTTCTCAAAGGAATCTGTTTCATTTTTTAACGAGCTTGACGTAGAATGGGAACTTTGCTCAAACCTGCTCCTACCCAACATGATATCCAGAGGTTGGTAGGTTTCCCCCATTACATAAAAGCTAGTGGATTAGCTCCATTATGATGTCCATAGACTAGAGCCATGCCCCCCATTTTACCTATGATGGGAAGAAGCTAACTAGAAGAAGGGGAAGGAATCACAAGAACATGAGGCACATTCAGGGTAGTCTGATTACTAGGAGTCACGCGATGGTTAGGTGTAACAAAAGAAAGTTGATCAATGGTCACAATCTTCCCATCATGGGGAAAATGCATAACTCTAAAGAGTGTGGACACTACGACTTTCATGGCGTAAACATAATCACGTCCAAGGAGCAGATTAAAATCTAAATGACCTTGGATCACCATAACATCAATACAGACAGTTTTCCCTCCTAATGTAATAGGTAAATAAGGAAGGGTCCCTAAAGGTGTTGTAGGCCTGCAATTAAAAGCTAGTATCTGATCGGTGGATGGAACAATCTGAGGTGAACCTAAAGCTTTCCAAGCAGTCGAGGATATAATACTAACAAAATCCCCTTCGTCAACAATAGTGCAAAGAATCCACCTATCAGTAACATTCACAACTATCTGGAAAGGAACACTCGAATGAAGACGAGACTCTGTTAGGTTACTCTAGTCAAAGGAAATAACCTCATTACTTAGAGAGGGTTCTATCGAAATAGACAAAATTTCCTCTTGTCGAGAACAATCAGAACGAAGCATAAAAACTTCAGCAGGTTTTAGTTCATTCTCTACTGGAAGAGAAGAACAAGATGAAGATTTGGTCAAAGAGATTACTTCAGTATTAACACTCTCTGATGAAGGAGTGGGATTGGGTGGAAATGACATCGACTCGACCACTTCACTCTCCGAAGGAAGAGTGGGATCAAGAAAGGATGGACTTGGGTTGACCACTTCAACTTCACTCTTCAATGGAAGAGTGGGATCGACCGAGGTGAAATCGAACTGACCACTTGATCAACCAGTGGGGGTTCAAGAGATAACTTACGATAACCTGTTGGAAGTCATTGACGAGAAACAGTAATATCTTCCAACAACATAGATGCTTCATCCATGAGAGGACAAAGGTAAGTAAAGTGCATGTCCTTACAAAGCAAGCAAGGATTTCTGACTTTACCCTTTCGACTCTTAAGGAATGGGTCACTGGTTGAGGGAGTATCATCAACATGATGATCAAAGGTTGATGACACAGATGGTTTGGTACTTTTAGACCACTCTTCTTGTACATGGGAGAGACCAAGACACTCCTTAAGAAGGTGGCCCCCCTTGAAAAGTTTACAAGGGAACTTGGGTTTTCCGAGCGTTCTCTTAGAACGAGCACCATTAAGAGCAGATGGTTGCTACTTTTTCTCTTTCTTATCCTTCTTCTTTTTACCCTTCCCTTTCTTCTTCTTCTTATCCACATGACTACTAACCATAGAGCTTTGGTCAAGTGAAGAAGAAGAAAGGGATGAATCCACAACCAACGAAGAAGGAGAGGGATTAGGTTGAGGACGATCCTGTCCCAGAGGAGAGGTGACATTTGAGACATTAGGTGTAACAGGAATTACCGGATTAAACAACCAGACTGGTAATCCTATAGTTAATCCAGGAAGATTTAGAGTGGCAATAAAGGGAGGACCAATACCTTCACTTGGAGGGAATACAAAAGGTACACCTTGGAAGGGGATCTCTTGATTGGTAGTCCCAGATGGGGATGCCATCTCTAAACTCTCTAGAAACCCCCTAACTACCATGCACAAGCAAGCACTACTCAAACTAAAAGCAACAAGAAAACATGTGAAAGGAGTGGATAAGAGTCAGGAATCTCACAAGATTATCAAGACTTTACAAGCTTCGCCCGTAAAGCCAAGACGACCATAAGGTTAACTCAGTTGGTCTAAGGATTCCTGAAAGGGTCTCCCAATATACGCAAGGTACATGGGAGCTCAAATCGGTAGTAGTGTTATCTAATGCACAACCATTCACAAGGGGCCTTCCTATATACAATCGAGTACGTGAAGTACCTTTCTATATACCTCAAGGGTATGTGAAAGGCCGTTCGATATACCGACTGTATGTGGAAGAACCGTGCGAGTCCCAGGATGTAGTGCAGACAAGTAACGACAGATCCTACGCTTAACGATGCCCGAACACATCTCTAACTTATCACTCAACTTGCTAAAAGTTTTAATCTAGTACTATCGTTAATTTTATCTTGTGCGTTTAGGTGGAACCATGGAGTGAAAACTTGAAATTAAAGAAGATGCACACTGATCTATATGATAATGCAAGTTTTCCTCTTCAATGAAATTCTACCTAAGAGAGGGAGAGAGATTTACTTTTCTTCCCAAAAATGCACACCCAAATGCAAATGCAATTCTATCTTTTCAAACGAAAAGTGAAATATCAATGCACCCCAAACAATCTTCAAAGCAAATAAAAAAGATCTAGAGAAAATCTAACATAAATAAACAAGAAATGTTTCCTATCTTTTCATGCTTGAAAAAGATGCATAAAAACTTAATGGAAAGGTGATTTCACTAACGTTTCCAAACAAAACTAACTATAAAGCGTGCAAAGCTAAAAACAGATATTTCTTCTTAATGAAAGTAGGATCTAGAATTTCAAACAATCATGCACAAAGCAAGAAGAAAATCGATTAACATTCTTGCGAATAAAGCAAAGGAGAGAGAAAACTAAAACTTCTCTTTGAAACAGACAAGGAAATGAAGAGCCAATCTTTCCTACCAAGCACTGAAAAAATCAGCATGCAAAACGAAACAAGAATCACCCCAAGCAAAGAAAGACTCAAAACAACATGGATCACTCACACATTCCAAGTCCGAAACAAACCAAAGCATACACAAGAAAATGAAATGTATATTTCCCAATTTTAACGACTAATATATACAGAAAAAAGCAAGAGGTTTCAAGCAAAGAAAAGAACACAAAATCCAATGCAAGAAACATAAACTCTCTTTGAATGCAAAAAGAATACAACAATTAAAGCAATTGCAGAATATACAATTCATGGCCCCTCCTAGCCATGAGGGAGCATTTTTTTTCAAAAATACACTTCATTTTCATCAAAAAGTAATCCAAAAACACACAAAAAATCAAAATACAAAGTCTGGAATAGGGCCTACCGAGCACCGTGCAGATGAAGTTTCTGACAGGAGGTTTTGAGGCAGAACCGCTTCTTGCTCACTGGATTCAGGCGGTGGCACTGCCTACTGCTAACTGGACTTAGGCGATGGCACCGCTTCTTGCCAAAGGCACATGCGTGATTCTTTGTAATCACCCAGAATAGTAGGAGAGCGAAAAATCAAGTTAGAAATTCCAAAAATCTCATAAAAACTGATGAATCAACCACAATACAGAGCACAAAAAGTTAAGGTGGCTCAGATCTGAAGAGATCTGAAGATTTCAAACCAAAACTTTCAGTAGATCAGATGTAGATCTGATTGCAATGATAGGAGGCTGGAGCTTGGATTCGGACAAGAGTATTTCAGAAACTGAGGATGAACAAGACATATCTAGTCCCCAACGGAGTTGCCAAATTTGTTGTCAGGAATATTGCACCTTCTGCCGACATAAGTTGTTCCTATGGTCTGAATGGTTCAGATCCGAAACAAATAAGTGAATGATAAAGGGTGAAAACCTTCCCTGAATGTTGTGACCACCTGGAATAATGATTTGATGATGAACCTGTGTACCTGCAGAACATGTCAAACAAACAAGAACATCAAAGCTACCAGAACATTATTTACACATTCATAGTAGTGACTAAGGAATCCAATAACATATACATGCGAGATCAGTGCAACAGATATGTGGGACGGAAATCATATTTGCATTAAGAAATCAATGAAGAAGCTTACAACCATTTCCTTAGTGTTGACAAACTCCTCCACAAGACAAACACCTCATCCCTGATAGCTCCAACTTGCTCTCTTGTGCTCTCCAATGGATTGGGCTAGATAGGCAATTCAACAGCATAACATTACCATTCATTTCTCCCCCTCAACCATTGATGTGAGCTTGTATTTATAAGACTAAAATGGATAGGTATGGTTGAGAGATCAGTGGGTGAGGTGGCTAAGAGATCCTACAAAGAGGGATCTCGAGCTCAACCAACCCAGGTGAGTAGGGATAAGGTTATCCACAAAGCTTTTTATCTAGAAGCTTCGTGAAGCTTCTTTTTTTCACCTTTTACCAAGGGTATCGCTTATACACCCTTATGACAGAGCGGTGTAGGTAAGAACTGCTTCAAGAACAAAGCACATACGTGGTGGCACTGCTTCTCTATAATAGGACTCAAGCGGTGCTGAACAAGGTACCGCTCATCAGCTAAAGGGAAAAAGCGGTGCTAGGGTTTTTTATGTAGAATTGACATCCAAAGCATGTTTCCACTCCAAGTTTGGGATTTAAGGAAAACATAGGTGTTAAGGATCTCATCACATGTTGGTGACATGATTTGGGTATAGCACCAAAACTTCCCATGGATGTTTCTCTTGTCTCTTATTTCTCACATGATTATTGTTGCTTGTATGGATAGAAGGATAGAATCCTAGATCTTTTCTATTGATTTACATGTTAGTGTAAATGTATTGTTGTATGTTTATGCGTATTCTCAATATTCTAACATACATAGGATAATATTATGGGATTTGAATATGGTATTTTATTATTTGGCTTTATCAATTGAGACTACAAATTTTGTAGGCCTCAAAGAATGTGTATGGAATTTGGTGTACATATCTTTGTGTGTCTAGTGTTATAATTGGTATCAAGGAATTTTTATGAACAATAAGATACTTGTAATATAGTTTTAGCATTAAAATTTTCACCATGGATTTACATCACTCTTGAGAATAGTAGTTATTTCCATCAAATATCATCACATGCAATTAGGATTTACTAAGGAAGGCACGTGGGTGAAGTGGAGGAGAAAATATTGAGGTGTTAGAAGTAATGCATTCTAATTTTAGCTTGGTATGTACAATCATTTATTGGATTGAATTTGGATTGACTTTAGATTAAATTAGCAGGGCAATGCATCCTAATAAGTGGAGTGCTTGAGTAAATTTCCAATCGAGACTATTAATAACTAATACTCTATATAATATGGGTATTTATAGAAGATGTGGATGGATATGATGAATGTATGACCTGCAAGTTTCCTAGGGTGCGATATTGCTTTTATGGAGTTCATCATGCAATGAGATCATGTCAATGGAGTGATTTTTTTGTTTTTAGGGTAGGTAGGTGAGTAATTTGACATATGCAATAAAAATAATCACTATGCACCAATGGAAAGGCTTGCAGGCAGTGACATAAAAATAGTAGATATAGTTGAATGATTCAAACTATGCCAGGTGTTACTCTTTGCACCAAAAAAGTGAACTGCATTTTACAACCCTGTAATGAAGAGATTGTAACATATGTCCCATTTTTCCATCCCATGTAAGGTTAACCCAATTTTAAATTTTATATAAGAAACAATAAATTTATGTGTGTACACACACCTCCATCTTAACTTGATATATTTTAACCATCTAGAGATTTTCATCCCAATTATTTTGAAATCCCTCTTGATGCTTAATATATTTGGAGTTTATATGGATACCCTACAATAATTTAAAACAAATAACATTTAAATCAATGAGAGATAAGCAATTTAAATCAATTATGCTCCTTCAAGAAAAATTCCATCCATCATATAAATGATAACATGTTTTACAACTCCAAAACTTAATGTATTTAGATAAGTTACATTTCTAAATATATTTTATAAGTTAATGAGTAGGAATATAAATACATTTACATTTTCCATACCTTAGTGGATAGGATATTTTTATGGGTTTTGAATATCGTATTTTATTATTTGGCATTATCATATAAATGATAACATGTTTTATAACTCCAAAACTTGATGTATTTAGATAAGTTACATTTCTGAGAATATTTTATAAGTAAATGACTAGGAATATACATAAAAAGAGAAGAGGTATTTTTGGTATAATTTACATTTTCCATGCCTTAGTGGTTAGGATTTTTTTATGGGATTTGAATATGGTATTTTATATTTGGCTTTACCCACTTAGTCTAAAACTTATGTAGGACTTAGACAATGTAGGTGGACATTGGTTCACATATGTTTATGTGTGTAGTATTGTAATAGGTATATGTTAACACACAACTTAACACCCTCAGTAGTGTAGGTTGAAAATATGATTTGATTTTCGCTTGCAACATGAATACAAAGTTAAAATCACTAAAAGAGACATAATCTCTTAAGACAACTACTAATTTATGAAAGGGAGGTGTGAATGAAGACCCATGTAGCCCAGAAGGGGAAAACTCAGTGATTTAATTACCTATTAAAATATAATACCAAGTCTCCACAAACTTAAAGTGGAAGGAAATTAAGTTGGGATTCCCATCCCACATTGAAAAGTTCCCTCTTACGGCCCAATTCCTAAATCTATACAAGAAGCATTTGAGGTGAGGATTCAGGAGGAAAATGGAAGATAAAAGTTACTATAGTGGATTTGTGAAAGAAAATATTTTCCTTCACATCCTTGGTGATCAAAGGATTGAAGGAAAAAGGAGGAGGAATCATCTCATGATGAGGTTGTAAAGTCCACTTTTCTCCGGGGATAGATGTCCGGGGAGATTCGGACATGCCCCTACCACCAGGGGTGGCATATGGTGACATAGGTAACAAATCCCAAACCCTCTTTTTAATTTTTTTGAATTATTAAATTTTTTGTGTTTTTTGATATATTGACTCAAAAGACATGTTTTGGTGTGACGACACATAGTGACAATCTGTCATGTGTATGCAGATATTGGACCATGGCGACCTGATGGTTTCCCTCGTCATATATGGAGGGGAAGGGGAGACGACATCATGGGTGTGGATGTGGAGCAGATGCTCCAAAGCATCCACACAAACTTTGTATGCTTGACACACAGGGTACCCATAGCGCAAGTCAAGGATGTTATACAGCTGATTGGCACCTCTCCGTCCGAGTGCTGACATCCCTCAGGTCGGCACACAAAAGGACATTTATGGATTGAGGTTTGCCTAGTTTCATTATACCTTGATTGATGATGAAATACATTACTTATATGCCCAGCTGGTTACTTTGCTATTTTGAGATTTTTGAGTGCATGCGCGACTATCCCTATTGGCATGTCGCGCATATGCGCGAGTGTTATGTTCAGCAGGTCGCGCATACATTTATGCACGGGTTTCCCTTCTACAGAGTCGCGCATGATGCGTGGGTTGCCTTACTACAGACCCGCGCATATCTTCCTCAAAATTTGTTTTTAAAAACACGCGTTAATGGGAGATTAGTTGTTTCATTTACCTTAATCCCATTAACTGCTGCAACCTCCCTAACCTTCGAGAACTGCCTCATTTCCTTCAGATAAATAGAGGCCTTAGGGAGGGGTTT
>LPNX010250164.1:48775-84961 GCA_001517045.1 Pseudotsuga menziesii | reverse complement strand
CTACTCTTTTACCAAAATAACAATTAAACCATTATATTCAATATATTCAACCCCCATACAAATAGCGTTGTCCTCATTGCAAATAGCAATGTCGGGGACGTGGTGGCAATGTCCCCGACATTGCTCATAACAATTTTGGGGTTAGAGGCTTGCTTGTATACGAAATTTAATATTTATCATTAAACATTTAATAATAAGAAACATATCATTACTCGAAATTCACTGTGTATCATTAAACACTTAATAATAAGGAACAATTACAGCCTCTATTTTGACTACTATATCTATTGCATTTTATTTTTCAACAAAGTTCAAAAGAAAATTACACTCTGTAATACCCTCTATTTTTTCAACAAAGTTCAAAAGAAAATTACATACATTTTATACCAGTTTACAAAATTTAATGTGCATCATTAAACATAGAGTAATAAGAAACATATCATAAATCGAAATTCACTATGCATCATTAAACATTTAATAATAATGAACAATTAGAGCATCTATTGACTACTATATCTATTGCATATTGTTTTTAAACAAAACATGTGAACTATGTTATTAAAGATTATTGTTAATCTTAGGGTCTCATTAACTTGAAGCATTGAATTAAATATATTTCATTTTATTTGTTGTAAATGTTCCATGGATAAATTATGGTGAAAGAGCACCAATCTTATGGAATTTTATAGTTAGAGTGCTAAGCCAAAGCACTTCAATTTACAAGTACAATATAAGTGTATTTGAAAAACTACACATAAGTAGGTAGAACAAATAAAAATGTAGCAATTACAATTAACCACTTCAAACTCGTGATCCAACCAATTGTCACCCCTCATGGAACTTTCTACATTTTCCAGGAATAGAATGCAATGGGATAGCAATGAAGGGCAATAGAAAGAAAATTTCCGTTAAATAGCAACAAATCTCCATATAGGCAAGACAATATTTGGTAAACTACATTTTAGAGCATAAATAGTTCATCCATTTAGCTAACTTTTTAACAGTTAGAAGAGATTATAAATTCATAAATCCTTGAAAAAATAGCAATAGATCATACCTTTAGACAAGAGCAGGTAGCAACAGAGCTAGCTTCCGAGGATTAGGATAGATGAGGGTGTCACCTGCACTATGCCTATTTCCATGTAGATCAAACCAACTCTAAGAACTGTCCCTCTAGAATTCACAACCGGAGAAAGCCAGGAAGTTGTTCCTGTGAAATAAAGATTCAACGAAATAAACAAATGCAACAATCTAAATATAGGTCAATCAAGCTATATATATATATAGTGAGAAGGCCAAGAATGAGAAACTTCCTGTGAAATAAAGATTCAACCAAATAAACAAATGCAACGATCTAAATATAGGTCAATCAAGCTATATATATATATATATGTGTGTGTGTGTGTGTGTGTGTGGGGTTGTATATAAGTTTGGGAATTCTATTATGGAGCCATGTTCTAGTTTATTTAAGATGTGTTTGTATGCACATTATGTTTAAATGACTATAGGCAAATTGTTAAGACTGCACTTCATTTTGTTTATGTAGTATGCTAATAGAATAGTTATAGGTAATTCATAAAGATTTGTTTTGTTTAAATGAGTGGAAGTAGAGCTATATATTATTTATAAAATTCAATATGCATAAATATAATCAAATAAAAATAATAATACTTTGTAAAACAATATTTAACATTGACGAAGAATGTACTTTTTATTTACACTTGAATAAAAAATATGATTTTGTACCAAGAAAAAAAACTAATTATTGGCTCTCAATTTCCTCCTCGCATCACTTCCAACTTTCTCTTTTAACTCCAATCGTTTATTACCATTGTTGTGTGGTACACCGTCAAAATAAAAATCGAGAATTGTTCCACAAGAATCCATGCAAGGGGATGCATATATCTATTTGTCAATGAGTTGTTTTCCATATTAATGAGTTGTTTCGATTTTAATTGCTCTTCATTTAAAAGAAAATATGCATAGCCAAGATAAACAAAACCTTTAAAACTTTTATTTATATTTAGCAATTGTTTATAACCTCATGCAATTAGCTCAATTGAAGAAAAAAAATATTTTTTTTTCATATATTCAGAACCTCAAAAATATTTTTTTTTCATATATTCAGAACCTCCAAATATCCAAGTTTCAATAGTTTCAATAGTTTTATTTTTCGTCATAAACGCTTGTCCACTGATTTATCACGCTTATACACAGAGTCTATGAGGTTTGCAATGTCTCATCATCACCATCACGTTTCATAAACTTTCTAAATTCCAAAAATGCATTCGAATTTTAAATGATAAAATGAATAAAAACCGAGAAACACATAAATCAAAATAAACTAATAAAAACTTAAAAGGAAGTACTAAGGAGAATGTATATGTGAAAAGAAATAAACTAGATTACTTTTTCTTCATGTCTTTTTTATCACTCTTTTTTTTTCACTGCTAAAAATACAGATTTAAAACGGTGTCAAAATACAACAAAGCTTTAACATAAATTTCTAGTCTCAAAACCGTGTCAAAATACAACAAAGCTTTAACATAAATTTCTAGTCTCATCAGCATTATCAAAATTCTCGTTACGAGAACAGGTCGAGACAAAATCAATGGCATGATATTTATAATTATAAATTGAATCTTGAAAGAGAAAAAAAATCAATAAAACCAAAATGAGTCAGCAGAACTCAAAAATTTCACCCACGGCAAACACAATCCTCTTTTTTCCATCACCAATCGGCCCATACTTACATGTTTCTTTGAATAATGATGTATTATCCCCTGGAAACTCCCTAGCAAATGAGTCGTAACCTTGTATTCATCTTTGTCAAAAAGAGGCAAAGTTTTTAAATTTGAGTATTCTCACTGAAGCTTTAATATATATATATATATACTTTGTAAGAGTAACTGAAAAATATTTATGTGATAAAAAATAATATATATTATAAGAGTAATTGAAAAATATTTATGTGAATAAAAACAATTTCAAAACTGTACATTCCATTTAAATTTTAGTGTAGTAATTGATTTATATTTGTGATAAAAAAACATTTCAAAACATGATATTATTATATTTAATACAGGAAAAAAACAACATAATCTTCAACATTAAGGTTACCCGGTTACAATTTTTATGGCATAATCTTCAACATTAAGGTTACCCGGTTACAATTTTTATGGCAGAAGTGGTTTGAGAAACCTTTTAAAATCATTTTAAAGACTTCATGCACAATTGATTCTTGTATGATTAGTCTAATGCTATTTTAAACATGTACAATTTTCATTCCCAACTACGACCCTTCGATTTTCAATTCCAAAATTTTTAAAGGGCTTTGTATCGCCAAAGAAATCTGTGTAGAACTGCTTTTTAAACACATTCATGCATAGAATTGAGCTCATACCTGGAATATGTTTGCAACACTGCAACTTGTCAGGGTTGTGAGTATGTGAGCATGTCCAACATTGTCATTCTGCATGTGATTATAGTTATAAACAGTCCATCCATTGAACTCCACTATATCATCTTTGCTGAGAGCGAATGACTTACTCTTCAGAAATTTATCAAGAAGTTTATACAATCTGTCCATCATTCCCAATTATAGTAATACCGCACAGGTGCCCTTCGATTTCCTTTTCTCCATTTTTGCCTTCATCCCGTGCTTACCATTCAAGAAAGCTGGACTGAGCCATATTCTTGCCGTTTATGAAAGCTGGACTTCAACTCAAAGGAAGTATTGCAACATCGAATGCACATTTTTATAGCAAATGCTCTGGGTATTCGTGAAAAATGCCCTTCGTTTTGACTGTCAAGCAACCTCACAACAAACTTCCTAAGACCGGTGAATATGTAGAAGGTATCCACCAGTATAAGCATGCACATTGACAGATGGATGATTGCATGCCTTGTTTACAAGTCTACCACGCTAACCTTGACTGGACATTCGAGGATGACAGCTCAAGGTTCTCAATTTTTAGAGATCAATATTGGATGCATGAGTTGTGAGTGTTGTCAGTTGTCGGGACTGCGGCTGGAAAATGAAAAGCAGATTTCACAACAAGAGGTGCTATGCTGAATAGTTACAAAAACAACTCTACTAGCTTAAAAAAATATAGCCTAAAAAACTGTAATAGATAGTCGCAACTACCAAAAATTGATCGAATACATTATTCCATGCTTGCAGGGAATAATAATAAAAAAGAACTCAAATATTCTCAATAGCATGTTGAAAAAACATTTATTATTATTTTTTTGGATAATCTACCTCCTAAATCAATGCTCAGAACAAGAAAATTTTAAGCTCATTACCAAGGATGAGAGAGTCGTGCATCCAATATTTATCAAAACCAAATAAATCATAACAAAACGCCATCCATAGCAATCAAACCTCCTTCTCTGTCTTCTGCTTCAACTTTTCCCTACTCTCCTGCTCCTTTCTCTGCCATCACAGACACCCCAATAAAAAATCACAATAACGAGAAAATGGAATTTTCACGCTCAGTTTCGCAGTTTATTTCAGTTATTTTCAAACGGAAATTAGAGAGATGAGATGTAACCTTAATGTAGATATTCTCAGCTGCTTTTTCCTCTTCGTGGAGAACCCTTCCCCTGTCATCGCTGAAGAGCCGCCAAACCATCCTGTTAACAGGCGCAGAAGAACCGTGAACACCCATTAAGTTGAATATTGCCCTCGATGCCATGTGTAAAAGTGAGAATAGAGGTCAATGATGCTCTGAGCTGCTTGGGGTTTTTTTCAGAAGAACTCTGAGAAACTGGACGTCTGTCAAAGCCGCTGCAGTAACCGTGCAGCTTCTTCCATCGTGCCAGTAAACAAAGTGACTGACTGCTTCACTCACTGGCCTTCCCTCTTCTTAGTCTGCAGGTAAAGAGCAAGCAAGCAAGTAGTCTTCCTCGTCCTTCTAAGTCTGTAGATATAAAGCAGGATAAAAACTTGGAAATCAAAATCCAGTTTGACTTATATTTCTTTAGTTATTAAAATAACTGCAGAGGATGGGCTAACTTAAATAGTTCTCTATTGATTGATCTCAAAAAAATTGCTATATAGGTATCTATAATTACAATCTAGACAAGAAAAAGATAAAAGTAGGGAGAAAAAGGTAAAAGTAGGGCTAGTTGAGTGTTGACGCAAAATAGACTAGTACATTCGTTTTATAGTTTTAAAAGTGCGCTGCAGTTTTCCAATCCCATTGTGAATGTTTGTCATCTGCTATTCGATATAATTTACAGGATGGCATATAATATACAGGAGGCATATGACAATAGAGGGTTTGTGGAAATGATTAAGGACGAGTTAAATTAAAGTGATTGGAAGAAATTTACAAAGCGAGGCAAGAATTACAGGAATTACAGAGATTTATTAGATCATTTCTGCTGGAACAAGGATATAGCCATAATTTAAAACTAAACCATTTTTGTCCAAAAAGTATTACCCAAAAAAACATAAAAAATACCATAAAACAAGAACATAGATCTGCCTTAAACTAAATACCCAAAAAAAAACATTTTACCTGTCCAAAAAGGACTACCAAAAAAATCTATTATACTCAAGAAAATAAACATTTAAGCTAACCTTTGAATTACTGTTCTATTCATCAGTCAATGCTGTCAAATTTGTCAGGCATAGAAGTTAGGAGTACCGATTGTTTGGCAGTTGCTTGCACCTTCCTGTGCATGAAGTTGTATTGGCTGTGGAGTACCGATTGTTTGGCAGTTGCTTGCACCTTCCTGTCCATGAAGTTGTTTGGCAGCTGCTTGCACCTTCCTGTCCATGAAGTTCTGTGGATGTGTCTCTAGTCTATATGTTGAAATCGAGAATTAGCTGAATTTGGACTTGAATGTTCATGACGTTCTGGTTAAAAAAGATCTGTAACAACGGTCAAAATAACATCTGCATTATTTCACAGCTGTTAAACTTGGATCTGCATGTGTGCTTAATAATTCAGAAAATGTTCAAAAATATTAAAAAACTAAAAAGGGATCAAAATCTTTGTAACACGTGGTTCACTGGATGGTAACAAGTGTTTAGTCTTCTAACACTTGGTTTCCAAATCGTGACCATTACTGAATTTGCAGCACATAAAATAAAATAGAATAATAAGAGCAAGAACGTAGCCTCTCCAACAAGGTCTAACCTGAAGAAGGAGATGGCGAACGGGCATTAATGAAGTCAGTGTCGGAGAGGTGCATCATGGTTGTCTAATCAGTGGGATCCGAAATCTGCAATATATATTAAAGGAGGTATTTCAATTTACATTAAATTTTAATATAAATTTTTATAAACTTTTTCTATAAAATATATATTTTATAGAAATTTACAAAACAACTATTTTAAGCATAACACAAAGAATAATTAGATTTTACATTAATTAAAAAATTTATCAACATAAATTGTAAAAATATTTATAATAAAAAATTTATTAAAACTTAATATATCAAAAATACTTAAAATAATACATTTATTAAAACTCAATATATATTACAAAAATTAAACCCAGCCCAGGTTTCTTTGAACTGTTGTAGCTACTCAGCAATTCCAAAAACTCAAAAATTCCTTATGTTCAGCCCCTATGCTTCGATTGCCAGAGCCAGATCTTACTCGGCCTTTCGAGATCGAGACTGATGCCTCACAATATGCCATTTTGGAGCTCAAAAATTCCTTATGTTCAGCCCCTCACAATATGCCATTGGAGCAGTCCTCAAACAAGGAAGTAAAAATAATAACATTTATCTCACAAGGAAGTAAAAATAATAACATTTATCTCACAACTGTTTGGAATAAACCCAATTAACAATAATCTAATTACAAACTTCAAAATCAAATATATATGAAATCACCATTCCTGACCTTGCCATCATTTTTTAAATTTCTTACCATGTATCTAGAAAGGTGCCAAGTTATGAAATCAACCCAGATTATTACATGGATCTGTTCCCTTTCTCATGAAACTAATATTACATGGACGGCGGACTTTTGAGAAATGATAACTTATCAATCTCATTGGACAAATGAATGAACAGAGTTTATCATCCAACTCTGTTTACAAATATTAAAATAATAACAGAGATCAAAGGGTGTTTTTTTGGATGCCGACAGCTTCCTTATCTCTGTGAAACAATTTTTTTTGGTATGCTGGTAGCTTCCTCATCTCTAGGAAACAATGAACAAATCACTTGGAGAGGAGGCATGTATGTACATATCCTTTTGCACCTATATTCACCTGCATTCTCAAGCTACCCTCGTCACTCCCTCCGAGCTCTAGTACGTCTGCTGAATTTTGAGCACAGGGGCGCCCTTCTTGGCCCCATGTGCGAAGTCTAAGTGGCGCCCCCTCTGCCAACCCTCCACCTCCACTTGCCCCAGCCGTAGCTGCACGCACTCCAATGACCCTAAGTTATCAAGACAATCTCCTTTAGCTTTGGAAAACCCATTCCCAATTCCAACTCTACTCCAACTTATTACAGTACTACCAGAGTCTAAGTGTTAACATGCTGCTCATAAGACTAGAGAGCACCAGGCCTGGTAGCTTTCGGAATTCACTGACCCAGGCAGCCGTTCACATGGCATCCCCAAAGCCAGAAATATTCCAGTTCTTTCATCGCCTGCATAATGTTGATTGGCACCAGTACATTCCAGCCTTAAACACCTCATCTTCGACCAATTTCCCATAACCCCTTTCTTCACTGGGGATTTTATTTTCAAGCCTAAAACCCTGAGGCTGCGCAAACTTTGCAAACAAGCATATCTTTTCTTTCCGCATTTGCGTCCTCCTCCAAATCCAATGAAAAGCTGTCACGCATCCTCAATCTTTCCAGTGAAACCAATTCGGAGGGAGGCAATATGCTTCACGTTTCGGAAACAAAGCAGCAAGCAACAGAGACTTTATGCCAGCCTCAGTGAGATAGGAGACCTTCAGTGAGGACAACTCGCTCAGGAAGCTTCCATGAACTTTTTTTAAACCACTATTCCTGCTTAGCACCAAAACTGAGAGGGACGAGCATGCGAAGGTTGTCGGCAGGGAGTGTAGATGATTATCCATGAGTGACATTCTTTCCCAGCCCTTCCCATCGACTTCCTCAACGGGAAAATCTGTCATGCCCTGTCCCTCTTTAAAATAACACTTGTGCTCCTTCTCTGCAATGCTTATCGCCAGATCACGAAGAACATCGTGTTTTTCTACCCTCTCAATCAAACAATGATCTAGGAGGAAGTTGATCAAACTGTTGGCACTGTCAAGCAAATAGCCATCTCCACTGCTTTTAACCAAACCTTCTGCAATCCAACTGTCTATGACCTCTTTACAAAAATATAGAAAACAAGTTTTCAAATAATCTGGCAGAGCATTGTAACTCCATCTGAGACGCTGAAATAGTTTTTCCTCCACTTCATCGTGCATGCCACAAAATGTTTCATCAATGTTTTGTATAAGAGGTAAAACATGCTCCCAGTCATGTTGATAACTATGGTTTCTCATTGCAGCAGCAATGACGTTTATAGCCCCTCCGATTTCCCAAGCAACGTCTGCTATTTCCTGTGGAACATTTCCATTTGGAAAAGCTCTGCTACCAGCCCTCCCCTTCCGACAGCGGTTCCACTTGTATCATCTCTTGCGCTGCCATACTGCTAGACACTTCTTTAATCCGAGGAGTCAAAACAATTTTAGAACCTGTCATTAAATGGCACTCCCAAGCTGTGCAGCTCAAGACTCTTCCCCGTATCATCCAGTAGAAGAAGACACTTTTTCTCTCCTAAATAAGAGTTCGGCCTATGTTTTCTCTCTTCCAAAGTACTGGATCTATCTTGAAAGTTATGTAAATTTAATCTCTTGGCAATGATATCTTGCAGATTTAAATCTCATAATCTTTGGAGTCCATTACCCAAATAATGAGATCAAATGAATTGCGTACCTGGAGGCTGTTGTTGATAGTTTGAAGCAGCGAGTCTTACCGACTCCAGCCATGCCGTTGACAGCAATAATTCGAATGTTGGTATCTTGATCGGTTAACCGCTGCTCAAGCTTCAACTGCACAGATTGTATTGCATTTCCAACAAAACCAGGTTCGGAGATCTCAACCGGTATCTGGGCGGCCGGAGTATGGTCCCCGTATTGATCCCCCGCTTAGAGGAAAATCGGACTGCCTTTCAGACTGGAGTTGAGCACCGTTCAGTTTCTAATCTCTGATATTTTAGCTGATTCTACACCGGTGGAGGCAGTTAGGGCAGCAACTGAGGCATTATTTGTATTGTTGGAACACATCGTAAATAGATCGTGAACTTTCGATGGCCCCGTTAGCCTTATCCAGCGAAGTCTTCACTATTCTTTAAGCGGGGTTTTGTTCTTGAGCTTGAAATTCCATGTCGGTGGAAGATTGAGGCAAGGAAATGACCATTTTCACAGCTTCACAGCTTTCTTCCAATTTCCAAAGGCCGCTCAAAACATTGGCTGCAAATCCAGTAACTACTTCCATTGGCGTGAATCTCAAATGAGAGGCGCAAGGCAAGACAAAGATTGCTCTTCAGTACACCACAATATCCCAGGGAGATAAGGATTTCGCTTCGCTCAAATTTGGATGAGGCGCTGAATGGATCAGCGAGTATTAATTTATTTTCTGGGTCTGGTCCATTACTGTACTCGACAGCTGGAAGCAACAAGCAAAGTTTGGGCTTCAAGATGGGTGCAGCTTTCCTTAGAATTTCAGTGTCTCCAACGGGCCCTACAGGCTCTACAGTGCTGCACTGCTGCTTTTCAATGGTTACCTTTCATTCCACATTATTAAAGTCATTGGTGGTCGACAGGTACAAAGCAACTTGATTTGGCGTTTAGAGAAAGTCCAAAGTCGTTCGTGCTCAACAGTTGGCAAAGTATTTGTACTGTAAAATGGCAGGGCCCAACTTGCAAGCAATGTATCTATCATGCGATCACATGATCATCTTATATATTTGTATTATAAAATGGCAGGGTCCAACCTGCAAGCAATGTATCTATCATGCAATCACATGATCATCTTATATATTTGTATTATAAAATGGCAGGGTCCAACTTGCAAATAATGTATCTATCATGCAATCACATGATCATCTTTTTTTAGAAGGTAAAAAGCCTAACCTTGTTATTCCATTAGTGAATCAAAGGACATCTAACATGCTTCTCTTGTCAATAGGGCTACAATCAATAAAAAACGAAGTATGAAATCTGTTACAGCTAGTGGCCTAGAACATGTCTCAAGGCACTCTTGAATGGGCAATGGGGAGGGGTCCCAGACCACACATCAGAAGGACTAAAGAAAGCCATGGCAGCATGAAGACATACAATCGTTACCTGTCCCACCAGTCATACAAATCGAGTACACAAGAAGTGCAGAGTTGTTATCAATAGAGCCCGCTCCATATATAACAAACCACAAAAGGGTGCATTAAAAAAAGGGGAGCCAAGCTCCTGCACCGAGCTCAAAAGAGCTGGAAAGAATCAGATAAGACCAAATGGCCCTCAAGAACCTCAGAGAAATTACCACATCCATGAGCCAAAGATAGGGCAGATTTTGATAGTCTGTCTGCAAGCTGATTGTGTTCTCGATATGTATGAGTGAAGGACAAGTGAATAAAGCAAGAGATGAGTCTTCTTGTATCCATACACCAGTGACTTAGATCCGGAGGATCCAGTGAGGCATGAAGATTTGCCCAATTAATGATAACTGCGGAGTCTCCAAATATATTCAAACATGGGATCCCCATCATTTTTGCCACAGACAGCAGAGCCCATAGTGCCATCAATTCAACTTTTGGATTTGTACAAATGCCCGCCCCCATTGCAAACTCAAAAGAGTGAGACTCGTTTAGGACCAAGCGAAAACCCACTCCACCCCTATAATCAACCGCTGCCCCATCAAATTAGAAGCCATAGGGAAAGACTAAAGATGGGCCCGGTCCACAAATCCTGGGTTTTTTTATCTTTATACTTGAAACCGGATACAACTGGATATAATATTCAATCTGATGATGCATGCCCAAGATTGATGGCTTTTTTCCTTCGAAGATACTGTGGTTACGTCCTTTCCATATACACCAGATGACAAAGAAAGGAATGTAACTACACTCTAAGTGTCTGGAATACACAGACATCCAATAAACCAAAAAAGAGCTGAGAGTATCGCTCTTGGAGAGGGGTTGTAAGTGAAACCGATCGCTGAGGCATTCATAAACTTTTTTCATGACAGAACAAGAAGTAAACAGATGCTGAACACTGTCCTCACCTGATCTACATAGAGCACAAATGCCAGGCCCGATCCAGCCTCTTTTCTAGAGATTATCCCATGTGAGAATTTTGTTTGCCAAAGCCAGCCAGATGAAACATCGAATTTTCAAGGGTATATTGCAAGACCAGAGGAAAGCATGCAATTTACTGCAAGTCGGAGGGGAAGATGAGAGGACAATTAGGTCATACACCAGCTCCGCAGTAACATTACCATTATGTTTATTATGGGTCCATACTAAGGAATTAGCAAATGGATTGAGACATATTCTGCCTTGTTCCAAACACCCTGTGTAGTTATCCCATGCCAATTTCCAGTGTCCTGCTATATCCAAGTCTTCCGTCGTATACCAATATTTATGCAAACCTGCAAGAGTATTCTGTGCATGATTAAGTGAAACAATGCCATAATCCTCAAGATATTCTCTGAGACCTAGGGGAAGATCTGAGAGAGAATGAGTTCCAATAATCGGGTCAACACCCACAAGTATATTCTGGCCATTCCCAACATGCTACGCCAGGCATTTTCCTAGCCACGCGAGAGTGTGCAAGAAACCATTCCAGATTGTTGAGGCACCACGGACCGTGAAATTTTTGTCTCTGAGCCAAGACACAACATATTAATTCTTCATATATTTGTTGGTTAAAACCTGATGCCACAGATTGTTGCCTTGAATAACCATCGAGAAGTTTTTTAATCTCAAGGCAGTGCTAAACCATGGAAGGTTTTTAATACCCCAGCGACCTGCCTCTTTTGGCCAAGAAAGGTTCATCCAATTTGTCAAATGATACTTGTGATTTGCCCCTGAGGTACCCCAGAGAAAAGCAAAGGTTAACCTTAATCACATGATCATCTTATAAGTGGGAGAATGTAACATTTTCGGTAAATGTATGGTAAAGAATTTATTTTTATAGAAAATTGTTTTGGTAGACTTAAGAGACTGATTATCATTTGATCATCTCAATGCTCATACCATTAGACATTGTTCATAGTGTTACAGTATTTTAGTTTTATTTTATTAAAATACAATTATATGTTTTAAAAAGGAGATATATGTTCTTCTCAATAGTACCAAGGTACACTTTTATTCATTTCTTTCTATTCTTTTTTCTTAAAGATCTTCTTAACTTCCTTTAAAAAAAATATTTTCTAGTTTTCTGATGATAGGTTTCTTAAAATGGGTTTGAGTCCCTCTCAAATCAAATACTGTTGAAATTTTGCTCTATTTATTTATTTATATTTGTTTATTTTATTTATTTTTTTAATTTGGGGCTTTATAATATTGGGTTTTTAAAAAAATCTCTCAAATCAAATATTGTTGTAGAAATTCTGCAATATTTATTTATTTATATTTGGTTATTTTATTTATTCTTTTAATTTAAAATTTCATAATATTGTTTTTTTTTTAAACCTTCAGAATATTTTTGTGAGTTCCTTAAAGTCATATAAAGACATTCAAAGATATCTCCCTAGTTTTATTTATTTATTTATATTTGTATTTTTGTTACTAAAAAATGTATTTGTGTATAAAAATATATACTTTTTCTTTGAAAAATATCAAAAATCTTTTTACATTTTCGTATATTGCCATATATATTTTTTTATTTTTTTATAATTTTTTTCTTGTAAATTAAATATAAATTTGGTTTAATCTTATAAAAAAGATAAAACATAAAGCTTAATGCAAAACTATGAGACTTTGTAATATAATGGTTCACTCATGGGAAACATTTGAATTTAACAGTAGTTACACGGAGAATTATAACATAATCTTGAGGTGATTTGCAGTTTTCTCATCAATTTTGTGTAGTTACATCAATTCACTCTGAATGTGGGTTTATTATCATTCATTTTCAACAGATTTATAGGTTTGAAGTATATCTGTTAAAGAAATTTTCCATGAGTTTGCTACTGAGCAATCTTTTTATGCTGACTCTCCTAATATTTTTGCCATTATCCTACCTAACTCTCTATTCACAGGGTTACACTCGCGCTTCTGTAACCAGTCCAGTTGTTGGTTCCATTATAAAAATGTGATTTCGAAGAATCCCTCCGTTGTAAAGCGGCAGTGCAAGATAGGGTTCACGCTGCAAAAAAAAGAAAAAAGAAAAATAGTCATGCACTTGTACAATCTGCAACCTAAATAAAAGTATTGAGAAAACTCAGAAAATTTATTTCAATACTTGGTTATGAGATTGGCTTCAGTGACCTCCTGGGAATGACCACGGGCTATGAGTTTTCTCAGAAAATTTATTTCAATACCTATGTATTGGAAATAATGATTTGTAATATTTCGCTCATATAAGACAACTGATTATATAAGCAAACATCTCTTGGTTATGAGATTGGATTTCAACAACCTCCTCGAAATGACCATGGGCTATCAGTGGCAATTGCTTAGGTAAGGAGGAGCCTAAGGCAGAATTAGGTGAAGTAAATTCAAGTGAGACAGGGCTTCTCAAGAAAGAAAGGAATAAAGGAGTTATGGAAACCATCCTCCCATGAAGGGAGCTCTCTAATGCTTCAAGGAGGGGGGAGAAGGGGCCAAAAGGGAATTCGAGCTTTTAAAATAAAAGCATTGAGAAAACTCAGAAAATTTATTTCAATACCTGTGTATAGGCTCCTCTGTAATTTCAGAAGCATACGTCATACCCATATGGGAAATATATGGTTGAAACCATAGTTCGGATCTAAAGGACTAAAACTCACTCTCAATGCCCTACGCAAAAACAGTGGGAAATCTAGGTATCTTTACCATGTTGGACATTTTAATACAATGCATTAGAGCAAATAGATCAAGTCAAAAGGGAAATCATATGTAGCCATGTCTAATAAGTCTAAGAGAGAAACAAGTTTACCATTTGGAGGGTGTGAATGTGCCTCAGCATAATTAACCATTTCCATGGTCATAGCATCAACTAAATTGTTGTTGTTGCCTTAAAACCTTCTTCTCAATGCAATTGGGAGTGGGAATAGGACTGGGTTATGCTCGTGTTTGATCATCCCTATATTAACTCATGAGTGCCATCATGGCCCTATTTGAAGTTTTCTACAAAATGTAGCAACCTTGTTTGAATTTTCTTTATTACTCTGTAAAAAAATTGCATGGTAATCCAAACTGAGAGGCAAGCACTTGGGCCACGCTGATCATCCAAACTGAGTGGCAAGTAGTTGGGCCACACTGAGCATTAGAGTTAAATATGCACCAAGAGGATTATGAGTGGTTGGTTGTAAAACAACCGTCCATCCAACGGTTCATAATCCAACCACACATTCCAACTGTTCATAATCCCACCGCAACAGCATTAATGTGCTGTTGCCCAATGTTTATTAAACCGAGTGTTTATTAAACATAGAGCACCACATAGCCTGAACATGCACACATTGAGTTCCACACACCCTTGGTTAACTACCACCTAGTTGAAACTTCCCATGTCAAGGAATGAGATTTTCAATGCAATGCAGTTGGCAGTCTAGAAAGCTCGGGGAGAGAAAAGGCATAAACTCCATTTATTTTGGCTCACTGGTTCCACCTTTTTCTTTTCCTTTTGACTCTCCCACAAACATCCCTTCATGCTTCCACGACTTTTCCCCTACTTTTCTCATTTATTCAACACAAGCTAAGTAAGAGGGTATTTTACGTTCAAGGCAGGCTTCATGGGAATTTTGTTTTTATAATAAAAAACACTTTACTGAAGGCCTGGCCAATGCTGCAGTTAATTTAAGGTTTACCCAATTCATGATGAATTCAATGTAATTTGAAATAAATCCAATTCACAGTGAATTCAATGGAATATTTCAAAGATGAAAAAACTTGGTGTAAAGTCCAGGATTCCCAAGATATACCAAACGACATTTGGATTTGGATCTGAGCAAATAAACTATTCTGGCTATAAAAGTTGAGTTGGCTTAGACGGTACTATCTCTTCAACAGCTGGATAAAGGACAACGAAAGCATAATCGCAAATATGCAAATCAAGAGTCTCCAGATCTAAAGGCGGTCACGATGTGAGCAAGTTACTACATACCAGTACTGGGAGCACCAATATTAGAATCAACATGCCCCCACATGTGAGACACACGAGTCGGAGATCGGGAGTCTTCTTGTTGCCTCCCAACTCAAGCTACTCCATAAGGTGAGCCAACCGGACTGGACCCCAACAAAATTAATGCATTTTAAACCAACATGAGAAGAAACCAGGTTCTCTATTAATTTTAGATATACCAAAATTCTTTTCGGTGTTTCATTTCCCCAGCTTTGGGGGTATGCTAGTAATTCTTAATTCTTGAATCACGTCGAGGTAGATACTATGAGGTTACACTGAGAGGAGACTAAGAAGCCTTATATCCTATGATTCATTAATAAGACAACTGAACTAAAACTAAAACTAAAATTTTCAAAACCTCTGGCAGCAAAGCCTCCCTTTCCAATTCGTATTAATGCTCGAAAAGAAATGATGTTTATGTGCGAATTGAAATCCGATCCAAGATTGAATCCAGGTTAAGGAAACTTGAAGGGAGAATTAGAGTCTAAGCCTACGGTTTTGAATGAATGACAATAGAAAGGAAAACAAAAATTGTAAAAAAAAACAATGGCTAATGCCTCACTGAAACTGAATGTTCAACGATTTAAGCATATAACCTTGAATTTGTATACAACAAAAGAGAAGCTTCTACAAAAACTATAGAGCTTGTAACTAGATCCAAAAGGAAAACTAGAGGCCAGACTATATTTTTTCTATCATTTGTATTTTCCAATGACTCTGCATTTCCCGTCACATCCACTCATCTACCAAGCACCGAATTTTTTTGAGAATGCTTGACCTTCGTAGAGCAGATGAAACGCTTCAACAAATCCAGATGTCTTTAAATACGTGACAAAGCCCAATCTGGAGACCGTCGAAGGTAAGGAACATGTGTTGGGTGCCATAAAAACAAGAATCTTGGATTGTGGATATACGAAAGCATCTAACAACCAAGAATACGTTATAGAAACTATGAAACTACAGAACCAGCCATAGAAACAACACAACTTCATTATTTGCCTTAGAATTGCAGTAAACAAGAACTCGATTTCCCGTTATTCTTTTCTATTTCGTGCATCCACTTACAAGTTCACTAGACGCAAAACTCGACGCCTGTCAAAGTTGCTTGGTGGCTTCTTCACTTCTTCCATCCTGCCAGTAAACAAAGTCACTAACTTCTTCACTCGCTGGCCTTCCTTCACAGATTGATGCAACAACTTGAGCTCCTATGTAGGCTGGACTCTATGCAGATTCCAGTTATTTCAACCAATAAAATAACAACACACATGCAATATTTGATTAGCTTATCAGATTACTTTTTTAATCATATAGTATATATACATACATGAACACATGGAAATCTCCACATAGTTGCAAAAGCCAGCGTGACAGCAGGATTAAAATGAGCTCCAAAAATATGACTTGTGGCGTAAATTAGGATCATCACTGCCACTCCCCATACAAGCGAAACACCAAGATGAGTAATGGAACCGTTGGTTTTCTTATCAATAACAACTGATCCACAACCTGCAAATATAAGGAAGAATGTCCCGATAAATTATGCTACCACCTGCAAGTAATCCATCCAAGTCAAAACACCTTCGATGATATCGATTTGTTTACTAAACACTGAATGGTAAACATATACCCTAATATTAAAATTTATTAGGCCACTGAGTGCGGTAACCTTGAAATGTATAAAAACAATTATAACTTAAATATTTCCGTCAAATTTGTGATTAGTATAACGCAACCCTAGTTAGAATCCCTGGAACAATAAATACTTTACGATTCCCATTTTCATAGCTCACATTCCATCAAATTTGTCATCAGTATAAACCATGCAGGTGTAAAAATGCTGGAGCTCCCACAATCAAATCCAAAACAACATAAATTTAGATTGGGGTTGTCATTCCCAATATTTTTCTAAGGGAGAATGATGCACTTTGTTACAAAGATATTCTTCACAGTCAAATTTGATATATTAAGTGCAATGCATCACCAATGTCACTCGCCTGGGTTATATTTAGTGAAAGAACTTAAAACGTATGCTATTCAGCGACGAATCAAGTATTTTTAATATCGATATCATTGGGGAGTAGCATAACCAACCGATATTCCCAATCATCCAATTTAAGCTTTATCCACAAATTGTCATCATTTCCCTTCCAAAACCATATGCTACATTATTGATAATTTAATTTCATAACAGTAAAGAAAATCATTGCTAAATAGGGGATAATCTGGATTTCTTCAGGTCCAAACACTGCAACTTTCCTCATTTCCCCCAAAACATAACTAGGTCTTTCTTGCCTTTGATTCTATTAAAAAAAAACACACACAAATTGATTTTCGTGGGCTAATTAGGCATTGTTGATTTTCTTCACAACTACTTAAATATTGATAGGGAAAACCAAGAAAACGTAATGAAATGGCATTAACCCTACCTTCTTAAAAAACTTGTTGTTGCCAGCGTTGATTGTTGCAATTTGAAATAGCTTGTGCTAATCCTTTGAAGGTGTATTTCCATGTTCCAAAAAAATGTGTTATAAAAGGACAAGGAAAGGCTTTGAAATATTTTTTGAGGACATTCCCTATGGTTTCGTAATAGTGAGGAGGCAAAACAGTAGAGGCATTAATTGTACTAATGATTTTGGAAGAGATAAACCAAATGTTCCTTTTTCACAAAATGGACCAAATTCCCTTTACCACAAATGTGCATTAATGTAGCATTTAATTATTTCTCAATATTAAAACGTCACAACACCTCATCTCTATAGTGACGAATCCTTGTAGAATATGAAGGCTATCTTATCTCCATATCCTTTTTTTTTGTTTCTAACCTTATGTATTCACTAATTTTCCTCCACCCTTAAAGTATCAATATATAAGCTCTTTTATATTTTGTTTGACTCAATCTTCATGGTATTTAAGTTTTATTATATCTTTGTTTAATTAGTATGGAATTAATGCAATGATCAATCTTCACTAAAATATATTTTTATGTTTTTTTAAGAATATGGTAAAATATATCGTAATTTAAATATATTTTATAGTTTTAAAGGGCTAATTATATACTACCTTAAAATATACCATATATATAGTACTAATTAGTTTAGTTTAAGTTATTTAATAAGAATGACTCTAATGACTATATCAATTAAAGGATATTTTATAAGTTGAGTTGGAGATGAGGCATTTATAATTATGTTTAGAGGAAGTAACCCACTTTAGAGTGGAATTCCAACAACTAGTTAAAATGTTTATGATAAGCTATAGCACTTTATTTTGATTTTTATGGGGATAAGCAATATTATTAGAGAGTGTGTAGTGTTATGCATTGAATCAAGAGTGATTATAATGGGTCTTTATGTACTTGCTTAAGGGTTATTGTAAGAGTGATTATAATGGGTTACTGATTATTATACTTGTTGATGATTTATTTAAGAATCCAATGAAATATAAACAAATTTAATAGGACAATGAAATATAAACCAGGTTATAAATGAACATGTATCAAACTTATTAATTTTTAGTAATTTTTTAAAATTTTCAATTTTTAAGCATTTCTATATAAACAAAGAAGAGTTGCATAATAACTAGTCTTTGGGTTGTTCTTTTAACTTTCTATTAAATTATAGCTCATTTCAATCATGAGCACCAATTTTACCAATTCTTAACTAATTGCTTGTTGTTTGTTATTTGTGAAAACTTTTGAACACAATAAAGTATTGTAAATAGCTATTTTGTATAATTTAAAGTGTAGTTGTAATCCATTAAGTTTAAAGTTATTTTTTTTTTATCATAGATGAACACTATGATTTAATGAGTTATTCTTGTCAGTGTTATGATTTAATGATTATTATTAAAGTCCATTATTTCAAAGATATATCATGTAAACAAGGCATAAAAGATGCACTTTTGAGAAGACATAAAAGATGTAGGTAGATGTAGAACTAAATTTAAATTTACTTTTATTTTTATGACAAGTATTTTATAAATAATTAAGTTATAACAAAGTAAAGTTGTTTTTCATTTTAGTCATTTTATCTTTTTTTCATATATATATCAACTAAATTGTTTTGTTTTTATGTTAAAATATTATGTTATTATTTAAGAGACAAAATTATGATCATGTTAATTTGCTCCAATTTTACTTTTTCATTTTTACTAAAATGTTGATTCATATCATTTATATGGAAAGTGAAGGAAAATAAATGTTAATTCACATAATGTGTATGTCAAAGTTGAAAGTGAAAGAAAATAAGTATGTGTATGTGAAAGTAAAGGAAAATAAATAGAAATACATTTATACAATCATTAATAAAAAAAACTCTTTATGTATCATAGAAGTTAAAAGATGAAGCATTAAGCATTAAACCTCTCTTGTAATTTTGTGTGAGTGTCAATGGAATACATATAAAAAAATTAAACCTCTCTTGTAATTTTGTGTGACTGTCAATGGAATATATATAAAAAAATTAATGCACTCATGCTTTTTTAGATTGCTGCTTTACTGAAGCTCATTCATTCACATTGAGTACAATAAATTCCTATCTCAATAAGCAAGCATAATCTCTATTGAAGTTGGCTGGAAAAGCAACGATACTTCAAGTTCATCCCATCCAATGACTCTCGAATAGTATTTTTTTATGCACGTGGCTTTTCGAACAAAGATAAAGCCATTGAACCAGAAGGATTTATGTGATTATCCATGGAATAAATATAATGATGCGCAACATAAAATAAAAGTACTCATGGAATAAATACAATGATACGCAACATAAAATAAAAGTACTCATGATTTTTCGATTTCAACTTAATGAACCTTCTGCGAGTATCCATGGAATAAATACAGTGATGCCCAACATAAAATAAAAGTACTCATGATTTTCCGATTACCACTTAATGAAATATCATTCATTCAGGCCGAGTAAGATTACCAATTAATGAGAGTTCATTCATTAACAAGAGCACAATACCAACTTTCTGACATAGTGTTATAGGGTGTGCTTATTTAGTTTATGTGGTTCAAATTTTGATAAGCTCAGATACAATTGTGTTGAGACAGAGATACAATTGTGTTGAGAGACATTGAATGATGTAATAAAACCACCTAAGAATGTTTTGTACACCCTCTTCGAATCCCCTCCCTGCTTAGGCCACTGACCCCACCTAAGGATCCATCTCTGAAAGTAGCTCGAAATTACACAGAAGAGACTTGGAAACTGAGCCAACTCTTGTAATAAAAAAGGAACTTAAATCCAAGATGATTGCTACTTATCATGAAATCCTCAGTCACTCCCGCTCACATTTAAAAGGAAGGTAAAGGAGGCCATTGGCACTCACAATTAAAATGAGGGTAAAGGAAACCATTACATTGAGGTGTTTATTGCATTGATAGTCGTTAGACAAACTAAGTCATTGATAGTGGTTACAAAGGCACCTCGCGTGATCATGGAATATAATACCTACAGTATTTGCACATTAAATGTTATGTAGGGAAAAGATTATTCCAAAATTGTAAATATATAATCCAAGTGTGTAGGGTAAAGTGTTTTCAGGGCTGAATGCATGGTAATAAAAATACAATTTGAAACAAAAAAAATCTGCAAAAATTTATTCCGGTTCAAAACATAAAACTTTTAGCCAACGCTCCAGGTTTTTCTGCGTCAAGTTCCAGGCCAAGGAACACAAAAGAGAAAGGTAAATTAATGCTCACAAACTCGCCGAAAGGAATTCCGATTCTTTAAGACATTCCGAGCCCGGGAATGCGAAAAAAAAACAAGAAAATGAATATCAATACTATTTCGACCAACGCACAAAACTGTCAAATACTAAATACATTCAAATTTTTGAGGTCCTCAGCATCGAGTTGCAAGCCGTAAAATGGAGAAAAAACAGTAAATAAACGCTATCAAAAGTGCCGAAGAAATTTCTATTGATTTTCTGTATCAAATCCCGAGACTCAAAAGGCAAATTAAACAAAATCAGAAATCGAAATACTTGCCAAAGAAATTTCTAGTGATTTTTTGTATCAAATCCCGAGTCTCAAAAGGAAATTAAACAAAATTACAATTCGAAATAAGCGTTGTTTTGGTAAAAAATTGCAACAATTTGCGAGCCCTAAAATGCCAGACCATCTTCCCCCAAATTGTAATGCGTAAAATCAAAGTATGTACACAATTCAAGAAGGCAACAAAATAAACCCTAAAAAAACAAAGTGCTGTAAAATCGCCATTACCTGAAACCGGGAACTGTTAGCTGAAAGTAAGGGTCTGGTCCCCGTGATTTCTCCTTGAAATTACACGCAAATTTCCTTGTCATGTGCCTCTACGTACATCTAGATTTTCCATATTGAGACACGGCCAGACTTTTCGTCTAATGGTATTTCACTTGTACATACTCAATTCCTTCAACAATTCTAATCTGCAACAATCTTTTGCACTGCAACCAGTCTGATATGTTATCTTTATGTGCAAACCACCATCTTGCTGGAATAGCTTTCAGTGCTACATCTAAATCTAAGCCTAGTATTTTCTCTTAACTATAAGACCCAGGTGCTCAACATTATTGCACCTCAACATTGTTTTAAATGATATAAACAACAATTCATTTTCAATTATCAGACATAACCCTAATCTTACTATTCCCACCCAATCTTATTACTATTCCTGAGGATATAATAGGGATCTAACCAGACGGCAACCCTAATCTTTTTACTATTCCCTGGGATATAAAAGGGATCTAACCAAGTAACAACCCTAATAGTTTTGCCATTCGCTCGGATATAAAAGGGATCTTTTCAAGGATTAGGGTGCATTCAGTACCTAATACATGTCCATTAATTAAATATATTATCCATTAAATCTTTCAAAACCTATGAAATCCTTTCAGTACCTAATAAATGTTCATTAATTAATTATATTATCCATTAAATCTTTCAGTACCTAAGAAATGTCCATTAATTGATTATATTATCCATTAAATGATATGGAGATTGTGTAAAACTAGTGAAAATTAGTCAAAATTCCAATTGGGCACAATATCTTATTATTATTATTACTTCTCCTACTCAACTATCTCTGTTGTGCAGTGTTCTGGGCTGGTGGTTGCTGCTGACAGTGTATCTGTGTTTATTTAGTCATGGTGTAATAAGACAATCTCCTTGTATTTAATATTTTCTACCTCTAGTGATTCACTGGGGATTCGACGTGCATGTTCTGGACTATTCAATTGAGTTGAATAACTCCGCCCCACTTGTAGTGTTTAATGGATCTTCACTAGCTTTCTGCATATCCATTGGCAGATGAGGGAGTCGTAAAGAGACGGGAAATCCTTCTCTTTGTTTACCACTATTTCAAATTTGCCTGGTAGACAATAGACAATAGAGACAATGTACATGATGAACTAGGGTTTTTGACGGCCCCTCTTAAATAGCCAAAAATTGGTTTGCCAGAATCGACGAAGTGGAAGAGTCTACTTCTTGAAAATCGGCGATTAGTCTGCTGGTGGCGTGCACTGCATTCAATGGATGTAAATTCAGATTGACAAAACTGAGAAGATGGCAAGTTTAGCTGTTTAAATCTTTTTACAGTTTTCCAGATTTCTGATCGCGAATACAAGTTTGAATGAAGGTTGTTGGCGCATGTGTTATAATATCAATGTCAACTCAAAACAATACAAATTTTGCTCTTAAATATTAGAATTCCTGGCAGACGTAGCCCACTATCGGTCAACATGTCTTTGACTAATGTAAGCCAGGTCATATACCTTCCAAATTTCAATGTGTAACCTGAAAAAGCTTGTGCAATCATGGCGACACATTATTTTGTTTTCTTAATAGTGGGTCTTTAGACCGAGGCATTAATGTAACCTTGAGGCATCAATGTAACCTTGAGGTGTGTGCTACAACTTATGCCAGTTGGGTCTTCAATCCCATTGCACCTTCTACAAACAGTGATTATAACTTATCGAATTAATATGCCGGTTGGGTATTCAATCCCATTGCACCTTCTACAAACGTAGCGCCCTATATACTGTACAGACTTTCCCTCGGGAGGGGAGCCTGTCCAATGCACACCGTCGGATGAGGGGAGCCTGTCCAATGCACACCGTCGGATTTCTCATCCAACTGTGTGCATTGGATAGGCTCCCCTCCCGAGGGAAAGTCTGTCCAGTATTTAGCGATTGCCTTCTACAAACAGTGATTATAACTTATCGAATTTATGGATTAAAAATTTGGGAAAACCCAATTGAACCTTTTAACATCCATTATTATTATTATTATTTTTTCATAAAAATAGTAATTAAAGTTTTTATCAATTAAATAAGATTATTACTTAATAAATTTATAATTTTTACTCTATGATTGTTAATTGCAAGTTTACAATATGAATATCTTTAAAGTGTTACATATTAACCTAAACTACACTATGATTTTTCTTAATTAGATTGGAGTTAAGGTTGTTAACTGGAGGTGATTTGAGTGCCAGCTATGAAGCTCCCTCATATTGATGTTATAAATTATATGATTTTTCATGTAATTAGATTTGAAAAGACCCGTGTAATTCCTTGGATTCATCACTTCCCTTCCTTATTAGTTTTTACTTGAGTTTGATTCATAGAAAGATCGTTGACATCAATTCGGACTTGATACAGATGGATCCACTTTTGGCCACTTTTGACCTTGTATGTCCATTGAATGAAACTGGGGTTGGTATTTTCCTACGGGATAAACTTTATCCAAACTATATAGGATGCTAGTGGTTCGTAATGGTTCGTAATTGATAATAGTGCTAATCGAACCTGGAACTGTAACTGGCTATCGCTGCTGCTACCTATGGCCTATGCCTATGTGAATGCCCAGAACTGTAACTGGAGATGGCTACTGCTACCTATGGCCAATGCCTATGTGGACGCCCTAGGAAATTCTAGTGCACATATATTCATAAAGTGTCAGTCGAATTAGCAAGAAAATGAAGTGATCGTAACCGCGAAGCATTAATTTCTTGAAGTTGTTCGAAGCGTTCTCAATACTTAAATGCCAGGTTCGTGGTAGATTAGGGTTGCCACTAATGCAGTAAGATCAAGAGTTGTCTTCAACACTATCTGATCCTTATCATAAGTAAACAATCAATGGATGATTACAGTATGAACCATATATGCTTTCCATACTTCACAGAGATGCAACAAAAACCACCTTGAAATTCGTGAACTGCTTTAAGAATTTTAGGTTTAGCGTTTAAATAGGTTGGCATCTTACTGGCGTCGTGTGGTGAGAAACATAAAACAAGGTAGACATCGTCTTCAATCAACCAAACCAATGGAATGCTCGAAAATTGTTATTTTAAAAATTATTATTTTTTAAATCTCATTTCTTATGTTTACACAATAATTTTCTTTCTAAATTTAAATTCAAGTCTGAACTAATGTCCTCACTCAAGACTATATGTAAAAGACAATAATATTAACAACACATTGAACTAACTTGTCATGTCCCAGACAAGGGGATATATAAGAATTGTTCACGGCTATTATTTGGAGTAATTTAATTTTTTGGGGGAAATTATTTAAATTTTGATTTATCTTGCTTTCTATTGGTTTATATAGGTGATGTAGGCTTGGGACTTTGTGCCCCAAGGCCGGTCGGCGAGCTTGCTTAAGCATAAAATAATCATTTTGTGCCAGACATCCTACCCTGTGTGGACTAAAATACAGTGAGCAGAGTGTGTTAGTTGTTTTTATGTCACCGACAAGAGGATATATATGATTCACCCAGGTGAATTAGTTGAGAGTTTGGCATAATTTTTTTTGTCTTTTCTAAAGTTTTTTCTATAGTTTGATTTTTGAGTGTATTAAAGAATTTTTTTAAACTATTTTTTTCTGTGTTCATTGGTCTAGGGCAGCTGACACTTCTGCACACTCCAGGGTATGGGAGGCTATGGGAGATGTGCTAGATCAAGCTTAGGTTTGGAGAAACCTTTATTTAAAATAATGTTCTGAGCAACCTCTGTCTGGATCACAGTATTTTATATGCCACCAAGTCTTTTTTATGCCCTTCATTAACTCACTCAGTCTTTTATATGCCCTGCATTAACTCACTCAGTCTTTTCGATGCCACGCATCCACTGTGGGATCACAGCTCATAGACACAGGTGCCCAAATGATTCAGAAGTTCACACATGTGAGGCAATTTCAACAGGTATTTTTTCTTGATCCTCTTCTAATATCCTGAAGTGTTTTCATATTAAATTTACTTGTACAAAACCATGATCTGCATTACAATTTTTCATACATGCTGTATGCACTTGGCCAATATATGGACACGAGATGACCAGGTAGATCGAAACACGCCACTATGTGGCCAGGGTGAACGAGGATTTCTTTCAGTGTGTCCTGTATGCAGGGTGAACGAGGATACCAATGAGGCACGTCTCATAGGAAAGTTGGAGATTTCCAATTATTTTTCTGAAGTTTTAGCTGCAGTTTCCCTCATGTTTATACGATAAAAGCTTGAATTGAATCCATTGTTACTAAATCTGGGCACAATTTTTGTTGGGTTTTCAGGTGTGGAATATATCATTTCAGAGTGCTTGTTTGAGGTGCTCCCCGAAGAAGAGTAGAAACTTTGGCATTCTCAATGTTATGAGGTATGTGTCTCTAAATCATTACAAGAACTTCTTGTGGCATTCTCACTGTTATGAGGTATGTGTCACTGAATCATTACATGAACTTCTCGTGGCCAGATTTTGTGCGTTTCAATGTCTGACCATGGTAACATGGCACTGACCAAAAGCAAATAAGGAATTTAATAACAATGCCTATACTTCACAAAAAAAACTAATCTAGTTTAATAAATATTAAATCTAATATTTAAATTAACCTAAACTAAAACAAACATATAAAAAAAACGCTCCCACAGCTATAGAATACATATTTAAAAAAGTCAAGGTCCAGAATTTAAGCTGATGACTGATTTGTACTTATAGCAAAGAATAAAAATCTACAAATGAATAAACCTTAAACTTTTAGTAACTTCTTACAACTTGGCACTAAGTACAATCATATTAAAGTTTAAACCTTTTAGAAACTTCTTATAACTTGGCACTAAGTACAATCATATTAAAGTTTAAAAAGTTCATGCATAAAAATGCATAAAAACACAAATGGCTCAATCAAATATATTTGTTGTTTGCAATTAAAATTAAGCATATGAAATTTCAAATCAATAAAATACCATTTATTCTTTAAAATCTATACATCATAATGTAAAATAATTCATTAAAAAAAATTGCAAATCTTAATCAAAAGATTTCAAAGTAAATCAGTAAATCTTTTTACATTCTGCAAACAGAAACGAAATATTTTGAATAATATAAACTAAAGTATAATTGTTGTTAATCCTTGAATTACATTCCAAAGAACAACAATGCTCCTAAAACCTTTGGAGAACCCACCTGATAATAAAGTTGACAATCTGCTGGTAGCACCCTTCGAATTACAATTATAAAAGAAGAACAAAAGATTTCATACATGAAAACCTTCAACCTCATGACAGTCGAAATCTCTAATACTGATATAGATCATCCACAAAAAAATAACTCTTCAACCGATGCGATTTAAGCTCTTGCAAATCTTTAAGTCGTGTGCATCTTCCCTGATTATCTGATTGAGCTCATGTGCAAATCTTTAATTCCTGATTAAGTCGTATCTGACAATCTTCCCTGAAAATATCGAAGTAGTATCCTACAATCTTCATCATCCGGACAGTAGAAATCTCCTTTTCTGTATTCACTAAACCCTGAGTGGTCCTCTTGAGCGAACTCTCGGAGAAAATATGAATCCCAATTTCCATTTTTCATTGTTACAGTTAATTAAAAGCTGCAATCAAAATACCATGAGGAATTATCGAAAACAGAGAAAATTAAAAATATGAAAAACAGTAAAATTTAATTAATATCTAATTTATGCTTCCAAATTCAAAATATTTGTGGTTTCACATAATTCGTCACACATAATTCCCTAGTAACTCCGTTGCTGGAATTTTGATGAAAACTTCACAACAAGAAGCAATTTGTTGTTAACTAGTTCTGCTAACTTATGAAGTTAAATTTCATTCTTAGTATACATATAAATACGGTATAAAAATAAAGGAAACTAAAAAATATAAGAGAATCTAATTCAATCCGCTTAAAAAATTGTGCCTGAAAGAAAATCTGTAATAGTGTGATTGATCCATGCTAGTGTAATTACAGTTGACATCTGTTGCAATTGATAAGAAGTTACAAATAATCTCATTAAGATCTTGCATTGGTTTGCAATCTCCCTTTTTTTAGTTTTTTTTAGCCCTAAATAATCGAAACCATAATGTATTCTTTGTAAGGATCTTAGCTATTTTTAACTAATCTACTGTGTGGCGTCTATCAAAAATGCATGGAGGAACCTATTTCACGGTTGGTATCTGTGTGGTTATGAATGAATTGATTTCGTTGAGATCCCCCTTAATTACAGAAATTAATATTCTGTAATTTATGCAATTGGTTATATCATAAAAATATACTCGACCATGCACAATCACAGCCATCAATATGTTCTGATTCCCCTGATTCTTCCGGAGATTATCTATTGGGATTATAAATACGACCTATCAGTGTATATATTCAAGTTCCATTCGGAAATATAGAAGGCACTCCATGTTGGTAGCATAACCATAATAATCAACCCAGCAACTCTTTGTCCTGGCCTTTGAAGAAGCCTTGGATTACCTCGATGCATTAGAATGGCCTCTTCCAACCTTTGAAGAAGTCCTAGATAATTACCGGGATGCATTACAATGGTCACTTTGTGCAGCGAACACCAAAATAGGTAGTTGAGTGGCGTAACCTGCATATGCAACCATAGTCTTTTTAAAAAACCTTGGATGCATGGCCTGTGACATATGGAAAGCTCCAAACGCATACCATTAGCCACCTATGAGCCATGCAAGGTTTTTGAACTTTTTTAACAGATGTCGAAGTTGTCAAGTTATTCATCGAGGAGAAAATGTCATCAAGTACAGAGAATGCGTCAGAGTTGAGATGTCGAAGTTGTCAGTTATTCATCGAGGAGAAAATGTCATCCACTACAGAGAACAGGCCACTATGCATAGAAGGTGATGTGTTAAAAGTTCTTTTCATTGTCAAATTGTGCAATTAAAGACCTTCCTAAAGGTTCTGTGTTCTGAGATTGTAGAGAGCTCAAACTGGAGTAGATTATGTCGCTTGAGAAAAATTCAGAAGCGAGTACACAATTGGTGTAATGGCGGCCTCACATCAGTTAGATTTAGGGTTCAGGCGAGCTGTTCTGGTCGATGTAGATGGAAAACCTAACGGAAACAACTCTCTCTCCGAGAGGCTTTATGCATTGCTATAAAAATTGCTAGATATTTTAATAACCCTAAGAAAATTCTAAGGAACGAAACTTGGAAAAACACTTAGATATATTGTAAAAATGAGATTTATGTATTGAAAATAAGGGGAACCAAACATGGAAAAGAACTTAGATATATTGTAAAAAAGAGATTTATGTATTGAAAATAAGTATAATAAATCTATAGGGTATAATTGAAAACTCTAACATATGTACTTGGGTCGAGTGTTCTGAGATCTTCTTCTGGTAGTTAGCCACTCCTTTCCGCCTCACTTGGCCTTCTGGCAGGTAGGGGAAATTTGATTGTAACATTATTTTCTTTTAAGGCAATACAAGGTTCTTCACTAACTTAAAAAATATATATATTAATACTTCTTTGCACTTTATAAAATGTTATACTTCTTTACACTTTATACATTTCAATTTAAAACAAGAGCCACGACGTGGCAATGTCCCCACTATTGTTAATAGTTATTGCTATAGGACAAATAAATTTAAATATGAGAGTTAATGATTAAAAAAAACTGAAACTTTGAACACACATTTACAAAACCCTTATAGTTAAAATTTTCAAAGGCTTCTGAGACTACACAAAGAATCGAGGGCTCTGAGAGAACCCTCGGAGAGAACCCTCCTCGCTTTACTGTAACCATGACCAGTAATAGCATGGGAATTAAAACAAGAATTAGTGAATGTAAATAAAGGATAAACCTTATGATATAGTAGTTGTACCTGCACAAAAGACTCCAAATAGTCAGTTTCGATATTCATCGTTTCTCTATGCAGACTCCAAACAGTCGGTTTCCATATCCATCGTTTCTCTTGTCAGAGAAAGGAAAAAGACTGAAAACCTTAGCCTAGTACTCCTCAATCTTACATGAAGAGTTCGACCAAATGAAAAATGGATAGGAAGAATCAGCATTAAGAATTCTCTGTTCTAAACTAATTACTGCATTTTAAAAGGATCCAGATGGTTGAATTCGCGATTTAAACACTCCTCCTATGCCGGATTCCGGCGAGTTGATTTGGTTTAAGGTATACACTCCTCCGTCTTGATGTTTCCCAAAGAGGCAATGGACAGATGGCCGAAAAAAGTTCCAAGTGGAGTATAATAGCAATCCAGATGTCTATTGCCTCATCTACCCAAAGTTAATGCTGGAGGATTGTCTACGCGGGGGATATTATGTAAATATACTATGTGCCAAAGCCCAAGGACCAGCTCAATAAATTTGAGGTACGTGTATGCCACGCATATAGCCGTTGGTTTTGGATATTTAAGGAAAATTAAAGTTCATGATCTAATACATTATTTACCTCATAAAATATGATTATAAGATCGTGTCACATGTCGATCGTCCTCCGTAGTAGCGAGGGGCTCGAGACAATCGTCCTCAGCGAGGAGCTGAAATTCAAGAAGTATAATCCTGAGTATATGCCATGGACCCAAGACTTAGGCAAGCATCAGGGGAGCCTCACTATGCTCTTTTTCACTAGACCGTGTCAATTAAGGCAGTAGTCTATAAGTTATATCAGACTTTTGACCTTGCTGCCCCTTCACCCACGGTAGAAAGGAGGGGTAAGGTAAGTTTGGATCATGTAATCTGGTGCTTCTAAGATCATGTCATAGGTTTAATTGTGCAAATTGTTCATGATTGATGGTGTCAACAGAACAACTCATTAACATGACACATGATACACGCATCCATTTTATTCATGTGGCAAAGTGATACCCGCATGGAGTTAGCGTCTTAGGTTCCTCCCTCTATCGTCAAAGCAAGCCAGCTCCGTAAAGTTAGTCGTCCACACAGAAAGAAAACGCGACGCTTCGCTTATGTAAGGTTTATACCCCCTAGCAGGGGATCTAGGTGGGAGAATGAATTAAACCGAACGAACCGCAACAGACCTGATATCTTCGATCTTGCTAATTATACGTATCTCGATTGCTGCCCGACTCTTTATACCTCCTTAGATCTCTTCTCTCTATACCTACTGATCTATGATCTATACCTCGATCTATACCTCCTCGACCTTGCCACCTACGTGGTGATATATAGAGATTTCCGCTTGCTTGAGCCTAGAGCTTACTGTCCGCCTAGTAAGGATGGAAACCGCCCAGGAATTACACGTCTGGTCCCACCTATATGGCACTAAAACTGAAATACACCCGGGGATAGAGCCGATCATAGTAAAAAAAAGCTCCCCTTTAATACGTACTCTACCATAAACTCTTTGATGACATTGTGATACAAGGGATAGTCGATCTTTCAGTGCTATTGTGCTCAACTGGTGTTGTTCGTTAATGAAAGTTGATGAATAGAACTCAATGAAACTCAAGCCTCGAACTAAAGTTAGCTGCAATTATCGATGAGACTCCTCAAACTATAGTACTACCAGAAACATGCATGCATTATTATTATGATAAACTTATTCTTTATCTTGTTAATTGATGTACAACGTGATGCAACAAAAGAAACTGTCAAGAAATAGTTTCTATAATAATTTGACCGATTTTATGATGTTATACCTGAGTAACGAACACTCCTCTGTGGCTCACGTTTGGTTTTGGTACAAGCTCAGAGAAAGATTTTGTGTACAATTGATAACAAGGACCTCTAGGATCTGAGGTCTACTATTATGACATTGAATCGTTCATTTTTGTTCTCCAGCTTAGCCCTGTGTCGAAGAATTTTCATTAAAGCTTTAAACATTAGCTGGAACTCAAAAAGTATAAAGTATAGTTTTGAAAAAAAGGAGCATTAAAAATTCTTTACCTAGCATCATTGATAATGAGCTCAAGGCGATAAATGGAGAACGCTTCTCTATTCACACGAAGGTATATGCTGAAAAAATCAACAACATCCTCCAAGCAAAGTTCAAAATAAAAGCAATAAAACCATAAATTAATGCAGATGCTCTGTTAGATACAAAATATAGCATGTACTTATCTTGTATATATAAATAGCTACCTATAGTCTATTTATAAATAAAATATTGCTAATTACACTTATATTACTTTGGCAACACTTTACTATCAGTGTAACTACACATAAATCTACATGTCAAGAGGCATTCAATATTTTACTGAGACAAGTCATCGGCATAGACATAACTGATATTTAACTAGTAGATCTTTCCAGGTAGCCATAGTATTGAGGATCAGACAACGTCCTCTGCAATTCCAAGTCCCTGTGGAACCCGTTGATAAAAATATCTGCAGCGTTGTCAACATCTTGTTCAGAAATAACCTCTGCTTCTTTCTTCTCAGACGTTACTGTTGCCGAATCCAAGGAATCGGAGCCAGAAACTGCTCAAAGGGGCTCATGTCCCACTGGCTTCACCATGGACTTCAATTTCTTCAGGCGTCTGTTCTTTTCTTCTGATCTACCACCACATATGAATAACCAATTTTCACAAAATTGTTCTTTAGCTCAAATGTATAATTCAAATTCTGGTTAGCCCAGTTGAATAAAATGGGTATGTGAAATTTCTATTTAGACTATGTGAATGAAAGACAGAATGGAGCTTCTGCATTACTACATACATAGCAGAGGTATAATGAAAGTCCTCCCTCAGCCCAAATGAATAACATAGATTTCAATGAAAGTCCTCCATTAGTTCAACTGATAGCAGACGTTTAGTGATATATACAAGATGAAATCCGCCGTGTTCACAATTCAGATCAAAACAACTTGGATCAATTATATACAATCTACTCAAAGACATTGGTCTGCATATTCTCTTCTCTACCTGTATACAAATTTATTTTTTTTGCTAATATATATAAAAACAACCTGTACTTTCAAATGATTGCCTAAGCTATGAATTGTAATTTTTTCTGAAAATTTATCCAAATAAGTGGAGAAATTGTGATTTTTTTCTAAAAAGTAAACATATAAGAGAATTATTTTTCAAATATTTTAAAAAATAAATATTGCCCTGCATATGAAGAGGAAAATTAAAATTACTAATGGCCGAAACATTAATATATTAAAATTACCAGCAAAAGGTGATCATCAAAACGTTTATACCAGAATATTGGTAATGGAAAATTGTATCCACTTTTCATGAGTGGCAGATCGAATTTCAATTTTTGAATTGGTCGATTTAAAATAGGATCTAGAGGATTTAATCCTGTTTAACCTCTGTATGAGGACGACACGCCTGGTCCGGAGATAATGCGGGTTCAGAGTAATCGGCAGACCTTACTCGTGACCAAATATGAAAATTTGTCGTTTCAGAGTAATGAATTCCATCCCAGTTGACATATTTCATGGGATCCTTGCATGCCCCCACTGTAACAACGCTCCCGTTAACTACGCCCGTCTCAGCGCACCGCAATTTATCATAATAATTGTACGGTAAATCGCCATATCCACAGCAGGCTGCCAGTGGGTGTTCAAATCCTGTCCGCACCAAGAAGGGAAAAAAAACAAAGAATAATTTATAACTGGGCGCATAAATAAAGAGAAAATTTATGCTTTTTCTTTAATCTGCGTACCATATTCAGATGCATTTGCGATGAGAGCGTATTTGATGGAGTAAATGTCCACATAAACAATGGTGGCATCCGAGAATTTTGTTCTGAGCTGTTGGCACACATTTTTCAGTTGAAGATTAAAAGTTTGACAGGCTCTATTATAAGCTACAGCACAGCCATGCTCATCAAGTTTCGATAAATCGCTTCGAATGTCAGCAAGGGTTCGCGGCAAACATCCCAGAGGTCCCGTATTGTGAACTATGAAACTTCGACCCCTTGCTGGCACAAATTCTGCAAAATAATAACATTACAAACTTCCATAAACTAGGGATTTAAGTCTAAGATTCCATTGGCGAAGAGAACTCTCTCTTATAGTAGTCACCTTCAGTTGAGATGTGAATTCGTTAATAATACCTTCAGTTGAGATGTTAATTCGTTAATAATATGGGGAATGACCAGGGTATTTATCTGGCTTTCTGTGAGATTCGAATTGAAAGCGTGCGAGATATCGTTATGGTCGATGTCCATGGTGTAAAGAGCCTTATCGAAGACATCAGGCTGTGGGAGGTTGACCTTAGCTGGGCCGCCTTTCAAAAATAAGATAACCAACATTTACAGTTTAGATAGAATTGTAACATTCATAAATTTAAAAGTATACTGAAAATATAATTTGAATTTTAAAAATTTAAAGGAATAGAAAAAAAATTATACCAATTTCGACACTTTTGTAGGTTACAATCGCAAATTTTTGACAAAATTCCTTTAAAAAGATAGAATTCTGACAAAATTCCTTAAAAATAGATCGAATTCCCCCCCCCAAAAAAAAATAGTTTAGTTCAAGGATTTCATATATTCCCGATACAGACTTAAAGAAAAACCGTCAATTAGAAAAAGTTATGCTGATGAAAAATGGAAATAGAGATGAAAAGATTGCCTTCAGAAAATATGTCCACAACCTGAGCTCTGAATCTGATAAACTGATTTACTTGAACAGGCAAAGGGAAAGTAGTGGCCGTTTGATTAACGGTGGAACCAGCACATGTGAAGTTCGATCCATGCCTAAAGTCTGAGCCCATCGATACCAAATACGGGCTCAATAATGTCAGATTCATTGCGTTGCCTATAATTCATTCATTAACAAACAATCACAGTCTAGACTTTCAAATCCGTGAGATCAAGAAACTAGCCAAAAACCTATAAAACATTCACGCACATAAAAAATCAATAACCAGGCAGCCATTGCAGTATCTCCCAGTGGGTTTGTTAAAGAAATTTTCCCGTTTGGTAGGAGAGAATGCAGTCCCAGGCGTGCTACAAGACCGCCTGTGTCTGAATTCGAGTCTCCAAAGTTGAAAATTGCAGTGAAATTACAAGATCCGGGTCTCGAAGATGCCGCAATGAATATTGATGAAGCTCCTTTGGATATAAAATCGAAGCTTCCTACAAGCACAAGCAAGGGCACCACCACGAAAAACGTTTTGGACAGCATAATGCCTCGAATCGATACTCTGCTACCGTTGCCTAGAAATGCAAATTGCACAAAGAAATACAATGAATGCAACTGAGTGCATGGTGGTATAGATGGCAGTCAGTGGCAGAGATGGCTAATGGTTGCAGATGGCGCATGTAATTCCGAGCAAGTCTCAGTAGGTGACAGAGATGGCAGAACAATGCGAAAAAGGAAAAGTTGTTAACTGTGCGTTATGTTGCTCTACATGTTGTGTTAGGGCTTACAAGATTTTTCAAATATCGCTCTGTATATGTGGCGAGGGTTGTCTGTATCTTTAAAGGGTTTTGTGTTTGCTTTTAATATAGCGCTTGCAAGGTCCAAACTGGAGTTTGGACACAATGCACAAAGCAGATTGAACATTGACCTGCAAGCGAAAATGCCAATCCTATCTATGCACCATAATTAGACTAATCTTAGATGCTTTCATATATCCACAATCCCAAATTCTTGTTTTTATGACTTTAAGGTTCTCTCTTCTGGTGTTCTTTATCAAGGAATTAGCTCGCTTAAAATTTGTTGCTCAACTCTTTATACATGGTAAGGCAAGTTTTGATAATTTTTTTGAAGTTACATGAAACCTCTCTGTGTTGCTAGTTAAACTTTATTGATGAGGATTCATGGCTTCTTTCTCTCCTCTAAGCGTAACCTCTAGGCAATTCATAGTCTATATCTCAATGTGATTCAAGAATGATTATAGTTCTCATTGCAATATTTTGTTTTATTAATCTTTCTCTGTTGGGTTTTGACAAGGAAATTGATGACAACCTTGGTGTCTATCAGCAATGGCTGCTATAAAGTTGCAAGGCCTTGTAGCTTTTGGGGCATGCATCGCCCTAGTTGTTCTCCACTCCATGGTTGCAACGACCTACGACCTCGACAGAAGCACAAGACGAACCATTCCTTTTAGGGAGTAATACGAATCTGTACAATGACTGGGTCAAGATCACGACCCGGTGTCTAGATATTTTTTTATGATTTTTATCACCCATTTTACACGTAGAAACAAACCCTAGATTTGATCATTTTATTCCAACAATCTTTGGCATATAGTCTGCGACTGAGCATCCTGCCATCTTCTTTTCGTCGAATGGTAGCGGGTTGGCGAGCTGTCTCTGCTATTTAGTGAAGCAAATAAGTGATTCAAGGAACCAGTGGTATATAACATTTTAAATGCAATTTAATGACATCTATACAATGCAGAGGAAAATACGCTCTTTTCCTTTACAACGTTGGCATCTTTATAGCATGCAAAAGTTAATACCAAATTCTTGCATCACGATGTCCCCTTTCCGGTGATATGGTGTGTGGGATATAACATCTACGGCATTAGTTGTGACGGTCACAGATCTTGATGGGGAAACAATTGGGCGGAATGATAGCTATGGTTGATTTATATAGCTACATATGTAGGTTGATCAGAAAGAGAGAGAAATTGTGTACATTGATTTAAAACAGTTGTCTCTGCCTACCAAAGTAACACCCCAACTTAAATCCAA
>LPNX010250164.1:0-48482 GCA_001517045.1 Pseudotsuga menziesii | reverse complement strand
TCTTGCACCAAAGGAGTTAAAGGTTATAATTCAATCATTATACAACCCACACAATTATGCCACTGTTGTGACAGTTCACAATGGAACATAAGGAAACTCCTGCCAAGAGGCTGCAAGAAATAAATCTTTCATTGAGGAACAAGACGAAGATAAAAAGACCGTTGCTTGACAAAATATAAAGATGCAAGAACGAGCCAAATGGCTACTATAGAGTATGTTGGAGTATTTCATATGCCACTGTTGTGAGAGTTCACAATGGAACATAAGGAAACTCCTGTAAAGAGGCTGCAAGAAATAAATCTTTCATTGAGGAACAAGACGAAGATAAAAAGACCGCTGCTTGACAAAATATAAAGATGCAAGAACGAGCCAAATGGATACTATAGAGTATGTTGGAGTATTTCATATGATCAAGGCATATATGCCATGTTTCAAGGATGGCATTTATGGGGAATCAAGTTTCAAAGATGACTAAAGAGGCCCTCAAGAATAAGATATTAGAACTTGATACCCCAATAAAACACAAAACACCAAAGAAAAAAGTACATTGAAAAACACTAAAATATATAAATAATTATCTATAAGTATAAACATATACCTTGCAACATTCAATTAGACGATCACTGAAACTTGAAATGTGGGGATCACTAATTTTCATATAAGTAAGCAATATTTCTACATGTCTATACAAGAAAGGCCAGACTTCAGTAACTGGAATTTATTACAAGAATAGAAGAGTTGTTACACCCTGAGGTATTCACCGTATTTGGCACCTGTAACACTTGGCAGAAATGTTCCTTAAGGCTGCACTTGGGTTTCATCCCAAAAGTGTCACATTTTAGGGTTTTCAGCTACTTTTCTCCGTGATATGTCTACAATTCCAAACATAATAATTGGACATGCAAGCAAACCTGAAAAATGGGAAAACCAAAAAAATCCGTCTTCTAATGAAATCAGTCAACTGCAAACAAATGTGCTTATCTTTTAATCCCAAAAACCTTATAATTTTGATATTTGTGTAGATTATGCAAAATAACAGTTAAATCAAAGAACACTATTTCACGTAAGATAAGAGACGAATGATATGAATGATAAACAGATGAGGAGATGCTCTTCTCTCTAAAGGCGTTATTCTTGTGTGTAGGATTTAGGTATATCCAAAAGGAACCGTTGGCGGCGAGCTTGCGTAATCATAAAATGCTGGATAGACTGTTGTTACAGCCTTAGTTATTATTTTAATATATGGATGGAATGGCTCTGGTGATGAATTGACAACTTCTGCGCCACAAAGTTATGAGGTTGGTTTCTCAAGGTAATGAACTATGACATCTGGCAACAATTCCTACAAATTTAAATTTCCAAATATATTTTGCTACAAATTTTTCTCAGTAACTCAGTCATTTAAATGACCATGAAAACAAAATTTTGTCTGTTTTAGAATAATTTGTAGCAACTTTAACAAAAACATATAATTTTTGCTATAGTTTGTATCAATATTTTTTGGGGGAATTATTTAAATTTTGATTTATCTTGCTTCTTATTGGTTTATATAGGTGACGTAGGCGTAGGACTTTGTGCCCCAAGACCCTTCTTATTGGTTTATATAGGTGACGTAGGCGTAGGACTTTGTGCCCCAAGACCCAGCGGCAAGCTTGCGTAAGCATAAAATGATCATTTTGTGCCAGACATCCTACCATGTGTGGACGAAAATAGGGTGGTACAATTGATTTTTTATCCGAGTTAAAGTTAAACTTAATCCTTAATACTAGAATAACATGTTATCTGCTTCTTCTATTTTGTGATTTCAGCAATTTATTATTATTCATTTATTTGGTATATCTGGCTTGCGGGCTCTCGGATATATTCTTAAGAGATTACTCTTCCCATGATCTTAAAAACAATCTATTACCATTTACATAGAGACACTTAAACATCTCTTCCTTTTTTCTTATTTGGTGGCCAATTTCATTTACATAGAGGCACTTAAACCTCTCTTCCTTTTTTCTTATTTGGTGGCCAATTTTTGTGATATGATGGACATGTATACTTTACTTCCACAACATGTGTATATGGAACGTTTCTATAAAACGTTTTTCATGAAACAGAACAAGATGAGAAAAGTGTTGATTTCCATGTAAATCTGAAAAGAAAAAAAGAACACTTATCAAATCACTTTTACTTAACCCAATATTCCAAAACTCGTGTTTATGTATAAAGTTTTTTGTTTAATTTACTTTTGGATACATATTAACCAATTTTGTATGGCATTCATAAAAAAAGCTAAAATAAGAAAAAGGGTGGAAAGTCTAACATATTTCATTTAAACCTATGATTTTGGAAAAAGTTTAAGATGGCGTTGACATAACGTGTAGTTTGTCTCTTATATCTTATTTTTAACAATTTTTTTATTTCAAAGAATTTAAATGGTGTTTACTTGTCTTCCAAAAAGTAAGCATCGAAGTTTGCAACTAAGCACAAGAATTATAAATCACTATTCTATGCTTAAAATATTTTTTAATTTTTTTTTTTTTTTACAAAAACGGATAGAATTTTATTAATGGTCTGGCAAAAAGGCTGCCTGGTTCTTACAATACTTGTGCCGGAATGCTATACGGTACTTCCTCTTCAACTTGAGGACTGTGAAAAAGGCTGAACTTGAACTCATATAAAAGTTAGCATCAACAAGGCCAACCAAATGTACCAGGCTAGCAGCTTTAGCCTTAGGGAATCCTGACATTTGAGTATTCTCCATTAATAATCAGCTGGCTTTTATTCAGCAGAGTACCCCGGTTGGCTTCGGCATCCGCCAAGCTGTTTAAATTCCTTAAAACATGATAGGCTTTGGCAGATCTGAATTGAGACAAAAGGAGCAGAATTTTCCTGTGGATTTGGGCGAGATTGATGTCCGTTGGCTTTTTCTTAGAGCGCAAAGCTTTAATAATTAAGCTGGAGTCGCCAAAGATAGAGAGATTTTGAATATTCAGCATTCTTTCTTGACGAAGACCCTGCCACAATGCGAGATACTCAGCCTGATTGTTTGAGGCTAGCCCAAGACCCCAGGCGAAGGACAGGTGGAGATAGCTGTCTGGACCAAGAATGATGCCTCCTCCCCCAGCTTGACCGGGATTCCCTTTCGAGGCCCCGTCAAAGAAAAGACATCATTCGCCAAGAGCTGATCGCCATTTAATAAAATCCTGTTCTTCAAGTCTAATTTCCCACTTCGCCTTGTGAGGAGGATTGCTGGTATTTTTGCTTTGGAGATTCAGATGGAAGTTCTGCGCCCAGCGCTCTTCTTCAGCAGAGAGGGTGGTCGTGTTGCTTATACCAGGCTTACAAATGAGAGCTTCAGAGAGCATGGTTTTAGCTTGAACAGCCACTTGCAGAGGAAGTCTGCTGGTTTCTTTAAATACTCTATTGTTCCTTTCCAGCCATATTTTCCAGCATAAAAATTTAGGAATCCACATCCAAATGGTTTTGAGGAGGATTTTATTGCTTAGACTGAAGGGAGAGAGTGAAATCCAACAACTGATGAGCTCCGAAAAAGAACCAGGAAAATTGATAGCGTTGGGCCAAAGCATGGCGTTCCAAACCTCCTTAGTGAAGTCGCAATAGATGAATAGATGTTCAACTGTTTCCTCAGCGCAGGTGCATAAGGGGCAGCGAGAAGGCAACGCCCAGCCTTTCTTCTTTAGATTATCTGCGGTCAAAATTCCATTATGCAGCACTATCCAAATAAAAACATCAATTTTGGGAATTGACGGAGAATTCCATAGAGACTTCCACGGAGCTGGGTTTGGAGAGGCCCAGGGAATCGCCAGGATAGCAGCGTAACCTTCAGCAGCATTGTAAATTCCAGAACGTGAGCCCCAGCCACGTTTGTCTCTAGCTTTGGCACATATGGGCGACTTTCCTTGGAGAAGATTCATCAGATCCAGCGCTTCCTCCTGAAGCTCGATTGGGTAATCCCCCAAATGCCAATTTACCCAGCCTGCATTTTCATCATTTCCCCAAATAGAAATGTCCCACAAGGTTATGAAGTTGTTGGCATTGAGCCAATCTTTAATGTTAGCCAGATCGTGGGCTTCCTGAAGAGGCTGATCTCCAAGAATGGAGTCATCCCAGATTCGAATTTTTGCACCATTACCAGGGATCCAGGTAAGCTTTGAAGTGAAGAACGGGAGAGCTTTTTTGCAGAGCGAGAAGATTGGAGACCCCTTCTGCACTTTGGTCTCTTTCCAAGCATCTTTCCTTATCTCCTCTGAAGTATTTTTTCTTGAGGATTTGTTTACTCCAGGTTCTCTTTCCAGTGATCATATTCCAGAGAATCTTACCGCCCATAGCAATGTTTTGGATGGACACATCTCTAATTTGAAGACCCCCCTCCATTTTGGACTTCGTTACCTTGTCCCAGCTCACCAGATGCAGCTTCTTCTCATTGTTTCTGCCACCCTCCCAAAGAAATCTCCGGAGCAGCTCAGTGATCTTGTTAGTAATGGTTATGGGGGAAAGAAGGACAGAACATTGATAGATAGGCAGGCTGGCAAGAACTGAATTCATCAAGATGACTTTACCTGCTCTGTTGAGCCATCTTGCTCCCCAAGCCTGGATTTTGTTTTTTAGCTTGTCCAACAGGGGCAGCCAATGAATAAATTTCGGGGAGACTTTAAAAATTGGGATGCCTAGATAGGTAAAAGTATCCCAGACAGTCAGGCCTTCCATTTCAAGAATCCAGGATATCTCCAACATTTCCCGAGGCGTGCAGTTCCAACCAAAGATCTTGCTTTTTTGGTAATTTATTTCACTTCCAGAGCTGTTCTTGTAGAAGTCCAGTTCTGCTCTGAATTTACCAGCTATGTTGAGATTGGCTGCACCCAGAAGCAGGGTATCATCCGCAAACTGTGCGTGATTGACATCCTTAACATTTGGAACAATTCTGATGCCTGAAAGATATCTGTTATGGAGTTTCCTGTTCAACTGGAAGCTTAGGACAGCAGCTTGAAGAACATAGAGCACCGGGGAGAGAGGGCAGCCTTGCCTCAGACCTCTTGAGGCTTTGAAGAAGCTGGTGGGGCGACCATTAACCAAGAGAGCTATCCACGGTGCTGAAATGAAGGCTTTAACCCAGCCTATGAATTTCTGATCGAACCCAAAGTTGCTCATGACAACAAAAAGAAAATCGTGCCTGACTCTATCAAAGGCACAAGCCAGATCCAGTTTTACTACCATGCCTTTTTCCTTTTTTCTGACACTGGTGTGAATGGCTTCTTGTACAAGGATGATATTGTCCAGAATTTGTCTTCCTTTTACAAACCCGCCTTGATTTTCCGGGATCAGCGTAGGCAAGAAGTTTTTAAGTCTGTTAGCCATAATTTTGGTGACAATTTTATACCCCGTATTGCAGAGAGATATGGGCCTGAATCTGCTGAAGTTCTTGGCACCTTTTTCCTTTGGGATTAGTGCCAAGAAAGAGGAGTTGGTGCTTCCCCCCAGCTTGGAGCAATGCTAAGCCTTCTCAACCATTCTGTACAAGTCTGATTTGATGATGTCCCAACAAGAAATGTAGAACCGGGCTGTGAATCCATCCGGCCCAGGGGCTTTGTCCGGTTCCATTTTAAACAGGACTTTCTTGATTTCCCATATACTTACAGGGCTGTTCAGGATCTGGTTATCTTCATCATTGATCAACTTTGGCACCTCTGATAGGGGGTAGGACTTTGGATCCACCGGATCCGAGTCCGGAGCAGTATAGAGATTTTTGAAATAATAATGGGCAGCCTCCTTGATTTCATTGAAATCAGATGTAACTTGGTCTTGCATTTGAATTTCGTTGATGGAGTTGTAGATTTGCCTGGCCTGAGCTTGCTTGTGGAAAAAAGTTGTGTTTTTATCTCCAGCTTGGAGCCAAAGCGATCTTGACTTGGTTCTCCAGTATACTTCCTCTTCTCTACAGGCTTTGTGGTAAGCCCTTTGAAGCTCAGCGTCCCGATTAAGCAGGGCAAGAGTGACCGGGGACTCTTCCAAGACTAGCTGATGCTGTTCCAGGGCCCGCTGAGCTCTTTTCCTTTCATCCGTGGGGGATCTGAGACCTTTGGCCCAAGCTTTCAGATTAGATTTGAGTCTTCTGAGTTTACTTTCCCAGACAAAGAAAGGGGAACCATAAGCGGGCTCGTTCCAGGAATTGGACACTATCTCAAGGAAGCCTTCCAGATTGACCCAGATTGCGCTGAACCGGAAGGGGATAGGGCCTAACTTTTCCCCGGGGAAGAGGGATAGCGAGATCGGCTTGTGGTCAGAGGTATAATGCGGGAGGATCTTGGAGGACGCCATGAGGCCGAGAGTAAGAAAGGAGGATTGGATAAGAAAACGGTCTAGGCGAGCTGCAATATGGCCAGGCCCTAACCTTTTGTTGGACCAAGTAAATTTCCCATTTTCAGGTATTATGTCTTCAAGGTCCCAGTCCAGAATCAGGTCTTCTACCCATTCTCTTGCAGGGTCCCGGACAATCGATCCCCCTCTTTTCTTGGTCAAAGCAAGAGTAACATTAAGGTCCCCAACAACTATTAGGTTTCCAGGGTTATGCTGGTTGAGAAAGAGTTTTAAAGAATTCCAGCATTCTTTTTTCTCTGCGAACAAGACAGGAACATACATATTAAAGATACTTACAGAGTGACCGGAGTCTTTGTGAAGTAGCTTGGTGTATAACCAGTGAGTGGTCCCATTCTCTTCAACCAGGTCGAGCTTGGAAGAGTCCCAAAACGTAGCCAGGCCTCCCGATGATCCACGTGCACTCACAGCCCTACCTGGGCCTTTCTTCCAGAACGAGTTGCTTTCCCGGAGGAGAGCCTTCTCCTCCATCTTCGTCTCCTGGATTAGGAGGACTTCCAGCATTTTTGTTCTCACTAAATCTCTGATGGCTTCTTCTTTAATGGTACTGCCTAGTCCTCTGCAGTTCCAGGAGACGTACTGTATTATTTACCTGGTTGAGGGGGATGGCCCCCTTTCGGGGTTTTCCCAATTTTCATTCCGGATCTTGTGTTCATCATTTCAGGAATGGTGTGCTGTGATCCTTGGACCACATCCTTATAAGACTGCTCTTCCCTTCTTTTCTTCTCAGGTTTCCTTCCTCTCTTTGGTTGATCTGGGGTGCCTGACGGGCTGCTAACTTCAGTGTCTCCTTCCTCTGAAGAGTCAGCTCCTGTCTCTGATCCGAGACTTATTGGTTCTTTTGACGGGCTGGGGATAGCAGGGTGGGGGCTTGATATTATAGGGCCTTGAGAAGCCCTAACTTCTTCCTTTTCTGGAGCGCTGATAGCTGGATGAGCTTCAGGAGGGGGTTCTTACGGGTTGGCCTTTGAGCTACCTCCCTTAGACGGATCCTGGATGTCTTTCTCCTTGCTTTTGGTGCTGTTGGAGGTTTTCCCTTTCCTGACTTTCTGTCAGCCTTCCTCATCTTCTTTCCCCTCGGCCAGCTTGGGGCAGTGTCTTTGGAAATGGCCGTGCTCCTGGCAGTTTCTGCACTTGAATGGCAGATGCTCGTAATCCAGTTTTTGATAATGGGTCCAAGATCCAACTGCTAACTTCACTGCCTCCGGGAGACCTGCTTCGAGATCCACTTCAACACAGATTCTGGCACATGTGTATTGGCCTTTGTTATCGGCTTTGTCAATGAAGCGGCCGATTCCATTTCCTATTCTCTGCAATGACTCATAGTCCCAGCAATGCATCGAGAGGTTGGGAAGCCTGACCCACACCGGCACCTCTTTGGGGAGATCGACCGTCGGGTCAAAGTCCGGCGTCCATTTGTTCAAGTAAAGGCCCTGCGTCCCAATGAAGTAGGGGCCATTTCTAAAAACCAGATCCCGGTCTTCTTCTGATATGAATTCGAAGACAAAAAATCATCTCCCGACGGGGTAGCATGTTACTCCGTGTTTCAGGTTGGGCTTCCAGTTCCTCTGTATCCAGTCATCTGTGGTCTTGGTGGAGGGCCATAACCCTATGAACTGGCCCACTAAACCTCGCTTGGCCAGAGCCAGAGCTATTTTCATTGGTTTCTCTTCAGGAAGGGCAATCTCGGGAATTTCCTCCAGTTTTTTAATGAATTTCGGGATCACCGGGCCAGAGGACTTCTTCCCTCTGCTAGCCAGAAGCTTTTTGAAAGCATCCACGTCCGAATCCGGAGGGGGGGGGGGGCGGCCTCCCCACCCCCAGGCACCGCCATACCTGCACACAAACAACAGCCCTAGCGCATAGGCAGCCAGGAAACGCGAGCTCTCCCAATCTGTCAGATTTGCAATCGACTTTTCAATTCACGATGTGTGTAGATTTTTAAAATATTTTTTAATTTTATTAGCATTATTTTATGATTTTATGATTATGACTTCGATTTTTGGGTTAAAGTTTGTGTTTTTAATTAGAAGGTCGTTGACTCAGCCTATAAATTCTCTTTTAGTTATTTGTTGTGGTTTTATTTATTTAATGTAGTTTTATGTGTTGTGTTATTTAATGTAGTTATTTTTTTTAAATATGATTCATTAAGTTGATATTAGTGCATCAGCATGTATGTTAGCTTCATTGATTGATTTAGGTGATATTTAAGCTCCTATAGGTGATACATGTGTTGATTCAAAAGAATATCTAGGACTAATATTTTCTTATCAATTCAAAAAAAAAATGAGTATTTTAAGTGAATATGAAATGTTGAATGTTGATTTCTCTATTATTTAATGATACATGGTAACTATTTGAGGAAAGTTGGAGTTTATTTATGATAGTTGAACTTTATGTAATCAATTTTGTTTCCTTCTTAATTATTGTAAAAGTGGATTTTTATCATATATGAACCTTGGTGATATATGATTTTTTATCATATATGAACCTTGGTGATATATGTTTTAGCCAATAGCATTATTTGTATAAGCGAAGCATGTTTCCCTATTTTTCATAAATGTTTCTTTTTATTGCTTGGATTCAGTGCTATTTTCATGAGAATCTATCTCATGGTATTTAGAAGTGAAAATATTTTGTTCATGATTCTTATAAGATTGATTCCCCACACAGTATTCCCCAATATTATTTTAAGATTGATTCAAAGTCATTAGTTTTTTATGTGTTTCAATAACAAAAAGCATGAATTTGGATTAAGCCATTCATGTAGACTACTAGCAATTGCTCATGGGCTCCGGAAAATAGTTATTCTCTTTACTATTGGCTTATTGTCATTCCTCCTACAACATGCTTTCTCTCAAGTTGCAATATCAAGTAGCAACGTCGGGGGCATTCTACTTCTTGTAATCATGCATGAGACTTGATATTGGACTTGAGACATTGTCTATTTTGATTTTCTACTTTAAAACTTGCTACTGTTTGTGAATTTGTTCAAGGAATCTTCGTTCGGTTCACTATTTTGCATATAAATATGGAGTGTCAAATGTTGTATTATCATTTTTTTGAAATGATACAATGAATTTCCGCATAGAATGTGGTATTATAACTTAAATGGATTAGAAATGTCAGTAGTATATTTTTTGTGCACAAAATTTACTATATTTTGAGTTTTTTTTCGATTTGCCAAGTCTTTATTTAGTCTTATCCGAGTCACCAAGTCAGCCAAGTCCCAAGCCAGCCGAGTCTGAGTTTGACAACATTGATCCAAACCTTAGATGCCAAAGCCAAGTCTAGTCCAAGTGTATTGCCTTACATGCTACTGCTGAGTTTTGACTTTCACTCTTAATCAATAGTGGAAACATTCTGTTTTCAGTCATCTTGACTCTTGCAATTAATCTATCACTAGGGGGTTTGTCCAATATGAAGCATACAACATCTTCAAAATAGACTCTACATCCTTTCTGCATAACCTGCCCAACAATTATCAGATTATGTTTCAATCTGGGCACAAAATATACATCTCGGATATGTTTGCTTTTACCAGATTTAGTGTAAATGTTTATTACCCCCTTGCCTTAGACTGACACCATGTTGTCATTCCCCAATTTTACCTTGGAGTTCATAGAACTATCTAGATTTGCAAACAATTCTCTGTGTTCATTTATTAGGTTACTGCAGCCACTGTCTAAAACCAAATGCCCTTAAAACATTTTTTTGCAACGTGACAAGTAAGGAACATGAACTCAGAGTTTGCTTCAGCCATGTTTGAGAAGTTTGGTTTCTACTTTACTGAAATCAACTTGCTTCTTTCTGCATTCATGTGCTAAATGACCAGTTTTTTTACAATAGAAATATTGGATCTTGGACTAATCATACCTGTGATTGTGTTTGATGCTGATTGCAATTACTCCCCCTTGCAATGTAGGAATATGTTCTACTTTGTCCTTTTGGGCTGTTATGGACTGAACAGTCCCATCACCTTGATTAGTATTTTGCCTATGCCTTTGGAGCTTGATCTTCGTCTTCATCCGCTGAATGAAATTTGAGATTTAAAATCATTCTCCCATGAAGAATCACTGTTTCTGTATAGCCTTGATTCCTCTGGGATAACAAGGATCCCATCAACTCATCTACAGATAGCTGTGACAAGTCTTTGGCCTCTTCAATGTCTGCCACAACAGGGTCAAACTTTGTAGGTAGTCTACTAAAAACCTTCTCAACAACCTTTTGATCTGTCAACCTCTCTCCATGTAGTCTGATTTGGTTGACTGTGTTCATGAATTGATCCACTGATTCTGAGTCTTTCCTCTCCAAAATTTCAAATTTGCTTCTGAGGGTTTGTAACTTGGTTACTTTCACCTTGGTTGTCCTCCGATAGGCTGTTTCTAGTATATACCGAGCCCTATTAGATCTAATTGTAGCTGCAACTCTTGGGAAAATGGTCTCATCAAATGCTTGCTGAACGAGAAACAGGGCTTTAGCATTCCTCTTCCTATTAACTCTGAGCTGATCTTTTTGAGCTTGTGACATGGCCTGATAGGCTGCCTGGTCTCGGAGTTCTGGAAACCCCTTTTCAAATAAATCCCAAACAGAGTCTTCAGCTTAATTGCTCAAAAATCGTAATTCTTACCTGTAAGGGTGGAAATTTGTGGCTGAGTGAGGTTTCTGCTCAAAGCCATGAGTCATGACTGGGTCCCTTGCTCTCTTCTTTTCCGTAACACTTAAAATTGGTTGACGAATACATAGGGCGCGTCCTCTTTTTCCATTGTCTCTCCGTATACAATGATGCCTGATACTTGGTAAGTAGCACGAGTCCTCTTGGGACGCAAGTCGAGAGGCAGGAACTTCCTTTTCTTGGATGCTTCTCTCAATGCAGATATTTAGTTCTGAGAAATCATAGTCAGAACATGGGTTCTTGATAGCCTCACGACCTTAATCTTAGAACGCTTGTTGGACTCAGCTGCTTTCATCGCGTTCGTCCTTTTTGCAGCGTGCAAATAAGAGCACTAGTCTATTGCTGTTTCTCTGCTCTGTCTGGCTCTGTCTATCCCTTGCTCTTCCCCCTTCTAGCTCTGTCTATCCCTTGCTCTGATACCAGTTTGAAAGATGAAACAAGCGTCCAGAATGATTAGTACTGTAATCAAAGAAAATAAATCCACATAGCGAAAAGGTACACAGCACACACACGGGAAAAACGGTCTGTTTTTTCTGGTTCATATCCAGTCCAAAAACTATTACAAAAATGCAGAGATCGACTGAGGTTTTAACACCTCCTGGAGTCTTCTACCATTACAACTACCAACATTAATATTGCAACTACCCAACGCCAAAAAACACCAACAAATAGTGGCTTGTGATTCAATGTCCATGGTGGGAGAAATTAATGCATATTCCAACAAAGCATTCTTTAAGCAAATAAGGTAGGGGTCGGCCTACTGTCATCGGACATTGAAGTATATACTGGTAAAATGATGCCAACAGCCCGCTCTATGAATTCATTTTCCTGCTGCTGCCGAGATACTCCAAATAAAAGTTCTTAAAGGTTCGAAATATAAAAAAAACAGCCGAGTACACAGCCGGACCCCTTCCAAATCCAGGATGTGAAGATGATGTTGGAAGATTAGACTAAGGGGTTCTAGAGGAAGAAGGAAGAAACCATAGCTCCGGAGCAGGGCCTTTCCTTACTAATTTCAGTTTCCCCATAACTTTACCTTGTTTAATGAATAAGAAGGGAAAGCTGTGGATAGAGAAGCAGAGATAAAGGCAGAAGCAACAAAAGCATATGTAGGGGTTTAACCATCACTACTAATTTAACAAGCAAGAGTTGCAGGAGAAGAAAGAGCAAAGATAGAAAAGGCAAAAGTGAAAGTGTAGAGAAAGACAACTCCCCCAAGATGATGAAAGTGCACTTAAATTTTAAACGGATTCATGCAAACAGGTACCAAAAGTGGACTTTAACCCTGCCTGGATGATTTAGTTCTTTGTTTCAAAATCTATATAACATACTGGATGTGATTTCGTACATATTTATGGCCAACTAAGAAAAGATGACAGTAAAAACAATAAGAACTAGACAAAATTTACAATGCATGGCTGGCTGGCTGGCTTCATATCTTGAATTTGCCAGTTGTTTCTGTATATCTGTTCTTGCGTGTACTTCTGTCTCATGCCCCTGCTCATGAATGGTATGGTTGGTGTGTTTCCTTCGCAGAATGGATAGATATAATCCCTGCTGACAGGCCTGGACAATAGAGATTTGCTAACGAAATATCTCCATTACAAATATGGGTAACTCTTATGGAATAGCCACAGCCTTCAAATCATTTGTTCGTTCACCCATAGGCTCTTGTGTTATTGACAAGCAAGGTTATATGCTGGCAACGGCCGTTGATAGCTCCACGTACTACATCCAGAATCAAAACCAGAGCGGATTTATTACACAATTTATGGACAAATGAAGATTTTTGAAGGACTCCAAAGTTTAATTTAGATCATGTAACACATAAAGAGTTTTTCCAAAGTAAAATTTTGGATATTTTTGTAGAAACGAAAAATATTTAAAAATAAATCCGAGCATAAACTCACACATGTATGCAAACACATTACTATTAATCGTTGTTTAGACATGGAGGGACTAAACAGATTTAAAATCCTGATTAAACCAATTTCTCCTACATTGGCGTTTTACTTTGCACTCCACTTTATACTCAGCCAGGAGTGATTGTTGATATTTAAAATGAACTAAATTAAAACTATAACTGTGGACACTGCATTAACCCAATTATAAGCTGGTAAAATTAAAATATTTGGTTTAATTCATTTTAGGTAGTCGTAGACACAAAATATCACGTTTTATGAGCTCTATTTACTCTATATTGAGCAAAGCAACTAGTCAACTATATATATATATATATATAACACAGAGAAATCTATGCACTGGCGTTGGTAGCAGAGCTTAGGATGGGCCACTTTTCTTGCCCATAAGTGGGAAACGATCGCCAGTGCTTATGGTTGGGAAACGATATCGATTCCTCATCTGGAGATGGACAGACACCCCACAACCCTGATCTTATTGATTCAAGCTGAGCAACAACTTCCTTCATGTGTGGTCTGTCATCGCTCTCTGACGCGAGACATCTGAAGGCCAATTCTGCAACTGCACTTACTGTGACCTTTACTTCATCATTCATTTCCATCTCCAGCTGCGGATCCACCAGTTCATGCAAAGCCCCTTCTTGAATCTTCGAGATTGCCATGTTAGCAAGGTTGATTTCCCTTGTACTCCGATTTATGTCCACCGCTAATTTGGCTGAAATGATCTCCACCAAAACAACCCCAAAGCTGTAGACATCGGATTTCTCCGTCAGCTGATAGTACTGGTGGTACTCTGGGTCAACATATCCTGGTGTGCCTTGTGGGGTAGTAGTGACATGTGAGCCATTTACAGGAACATGCCTGCAAAGCCCAAAATCTGCTATTTTGACATTAAAATTCTCGTCCAAGAGAATATTAGAGGATTTCACATCTCTGTGGAATATAGGCGGATCAACGCTGTGAAGGAAAGCTAAGGCCTCGGCAGTTTGTATAGCAATGTTTAAACGAGTGTCCCATGGCAATCCCCTGAGGTTTCTGCGATCGCCATGCAGATGATCGGCCAAGGTCCCATTTGTAATATATTCGTATACGAGCAGCAGCTCTGGACTGTCTGCGGTGGTACAGCCATAAAGACGAACTACACGTGGGTGATTCAAGGTCGAAAATATCGCTACTTCGTTGATAAACTGTTCAAGTCTCCTAGAATTATCTTGATGAAGTCTCTTTACCGCCACTATTCGTCCGTCCCCAAGTTTTCCCTTATAGACTGAGCCGAACCCTCCATCCCCAAGTTCGTTATCCTCATGGAAGCAATTTGTAGCCTTTCGAAGTTCTTCGTATGAGAATATTGACAAATTGCCTATCTTAAGCCTAGGCACATATGCTTCCATGTCCTTTTTATCAAATTTGCTGGTATACGTCGCAGTACTCTGGCTAGGAGGAGGCTTTCTCCTCTTCCCGCAATACGTTAAGAACAGTACTAATGCTAATGCTGTTAGCGCAACTCCTCCAACAGAGCAACCTGCGTTAGAAGGAACAGATTGATATCCATGTAATCATCCTGGGGTTAAAGCGGAGATTTATGTACTAAATAGGAAGAAATCATATTTACCTACTACAATGGCGGTCTTGTTTTTTTGACCTGCAACGCGGTATAACAACTATTATGAGTAAAAGCAACGACCCGCTGTTTTCGGCATACTTGGTACAAGAGGAATCAGATATAAATATCTAGATTCAAGAATACTTGTATTGGCAATTGAGAATTTAATTCATCTTGACCTTAAATCGGAGGTACTAAATTGGAAGAACTCATATTTACCTCCTGTAGTACTGGCTGTCGTGTTTGGATCATGTGTGTCTTCTCCATCAGGACTATATTCAGGAACTGCTAGGATCCACAGTTTTTGGTAAGAGAATGCATACAGGAAAGATCCGGAAACACATCCCACATATACCGAGAATCAAGAGTACCGGTAGAAATGAGACGTACCATTCATGTCGAGGCATTTGTCTGGACTGGAGGTGCCATCGGGGCAATAACAAAGAAATGTTTTCGATTCCGAAACGTGATCATAACCACAAATCCCGTTAGTCTTCCAACACTTTTCACAGCTTAGATTTCTCTCGTGGTCGGCCTGCCATGTTATCTGGAAACCGTACCACGGGAAACTCAGATTACGAATGAACGGCAGATCCTCGTTTTTAATTGGTATTTGAAGATGCGTTTTACACAAGCGTGTCGCCTCTTCTGGTCTCCAGATATCGTAATACCAATCCTTGCTACACAACTTCAGAAGTGTTAATTGATAAATTGCCTCATTGCTTTTATCGCAGAGCCCCCAAAGCGTGAGATTGGTGTATCCATGGGCAATACGAAAATGAGAGCCGGGCCACCAGAATCGGGAGTAGTTACCTGAAAGATTGCATTTACCTCCCCACAGATTGTCGTTAACAATTGTCATGACATTATTATTGAATTTATTGCCCAATAAAAAGGGCTCCATTATGCGATATTTGCCTCCATGTATATCTATCACAGGAAGGCCAGGAGGCCAGCCGCCCTGGTAATCAATTAGACAGTCAACCTGAAACTCAGGGTCACCGCAGCCACTGTTAGTTTTCCCGAAAGGATATTCGAAGTAAAAGCCCCCACACGCTTGATCCCAAAGACAATACTCGTAATGATTGCCGAGACATGATATTGGGGAGAGGAGGAGCAGAAGAACAGATGGAACAAGGAAAAGAAGAACAGTGCGAGGCATTGAACTGGGTAGAAGAAACAACAAATATTCTCATGCAATCTGCTAATCTTTTTCGTTGGAGACCAAAAAAATTCGGTGGCGATCGATTTCGAGTTAACAGATGAGCCGATTGACAGTAAACGGAAGAAGGGTTCAGCAAGCAAATACATTAAGAAGACGAAGGAGATCGAGTTGGAGAGAGCAGGGGTGAGGGAAATTGCGTGGAATTGCAGTTCATAATTACAATGTTAAGTCAACACGCCAATTAAACTTTCATTGACTAAAGTTTGTGCATCTCACGGGCACTAACTTTACTTTGGGGCTTCCACAAATAAAATTCCACATGTTTTCTCGCATCCATCTACCTCCACAACTAAATTCCACGCATATGCTCACATCCGTCCATTCATAATTATGGTACCATTATGGAAGTCTTTTGTGATGGGACTAGTCAATTAACTAACCTCTACATTATTAGTAACAACCTCTACATTATTAGTAACAAGAGCCACGTGGTGGCAATGTCCTCGGCAATGTTAGAGGCTTGCTTGTATACGAAATTTAATATTTATCATTAAACATTTAATAATAAGAAACATATCATTACTCGAAATTCAGTGTGTATCATTAAACATTTAATAATAAGGAACAATTAGAGCCTCTATTTTGACTACTATATCTATTGCATTTTCTTTTTAAACAAAGTTCGAAAGAAAATTACATTCTGTAATACTCTCTATTTTTTCAACAAAGTTCAAAAGAAAATTACATACATTTTATACCAGTTTACGAAATTCACTGTGCATCATTAAACATTTAATAATAAGGAACAATTAGAGCATCTATTGACTACTATATCTATTGCATATTGTTTTTAAACAAAACATGTGAACTATGTTATTAAGTATTATTGTTAATATTAGGGTCTGATTATCTTGAAGCATCGAATTAAATATATTTCATTTTATTTGTTGTAAATGTTCCATGGAGAAATTATGGTGAAAGAGCACCAATCTTATGGAATTTTATAGTTAGAGTGCTAAGCCAAAGCACTTCAATTTACAAGCACAATATAAGTGTATTTGAAAAACTACACATAAGTAGGTAGAACAAATAAAAATGTAGCAATTACAATTAACCACTTCAAACTCGTGATCTAACCAATTGTCACCCCTCATGGAACTTTCTACATTTTCCAGAAATAGAATGCAATGGGATAGCAATGAAGGGAAATAGAAAGAAAATTTCCGTTAAATAGCAACAAATCTCTATATAGGCAAGACAATATTTGGTAAACTACATTTTATAGCATAGATAGTTCATCCATTTAGCTAACTTTTTAATAGTTAGAACAGATTATAAATTCATAAATCCTTGAAAAAAATAGCAATAGATCATACCTTTGGACAAGAGCAGGTAGCAATAGAGCTAGCTTCCGAGGATTAGGACAGACCAGGGTGTCACCTGCACTATGCCTATTTCCATGTAGATCAAACCAACTCTAAGAACTGTCCCTCTAGAATTCACAACTTGAGAAGGCCAGGAATGAGAAACTTCCTATGAAATAAAGATTCAACCAAATAAACAAATGCAACGATCTAAATATAGGTCAATCAAGCTATATATATATAGTGTTTAAATGACTATAGGCAAATTGTTAAGACTGCACTTCATTTTGTTTATGTAGTATGCTAATAGAATAGTTATAGGTAATTCATAAAGATTTGTTTTGTTTAAATGAGTGGAAGTAGAGCTATATATTATTTATAAAATTCAATATGCATAAATATAATCAAATTAAAATAATAATACTTTGTAAAACAATATTTAACATTGACGAAGAATGTACTTTTTATTTACACTTGAATTAAAAATATGATTTTGTACCAAGAAAAAAACCTAATTATTGGCTCTCAATTTCCTCCTCACGTCACTTCTAACTTTCTCTTTTAACTCCAATCATTTATTACCATTGTTGTGTGGTACACCGTCAAAATAAAAATCGAGAATTGTTCCACAAGAATCCATGCAAGGGGATGCATATATCTATTTGTCAATGAGTTGTTTTCCATATTAATGAGTTGTTTCAATTTTAATTGCTCTTCATTTAAAAGAAAATATACATAAACAAAACCTTTAAAACTTTTATTTATATTTAGCAATTGTTTATAACCTCATGCAATTAGCTCAGATTGAAGAAAAAAAATATTTTTTTTTCATATATTGGGAACCCTCCAAATATCCAAGTTTCAATAGTTTTATTTTTCGTCATAAACCCTTGTCCACTGATTTATCACGCTTATACACAAAGTCTATGAGGTTTGCAATGTCTCATCATCACCATCACGTTTCATAAACTTTCTAAATTCCCAAAATGCATTCGAATTTTAAATGATAAAATGAATAAAAACCCAAAAACACATAAATCAAAATAAACTAATAAAAACTTAAAAGGAAGTACTAAGGAAAATGTATATGTGAAAAGAAATAAACTAGATTACTTTTTCTTCATGTTTTTTTTATCACCCTTTTTTTTTCATTGCTAAAAACAGATTTAAAACAATGTCAAAATACAACAAAGCTTTAACATAAATTTCTAGTCTCATCAGCATTATCAAAATTCTCGTTACGAGAACCGGTAGAGACAAAATCAATGGCATGATATTTATAATTATAAATTGAATCTTGAAAGAGAAAAAAAATCAGTAAAACCAAAATGAGTCAGCAGAACTAAAAAAATTTCACCCACGGCGAACACAATCCTCTTTTTTCCATGACCAATCGGCCCATACTTACATGTTTCTTTGAATAATGATATATTATCCCCTGGAAACTCCCTAGCAAATGAGTCGTAACCTTGTATTCATCTTTGTCAAAAGCATGCAAAGTTTTTAAATTTGAGAATTCTCACTGAAGCATTAATATATATATATACTTTGTATGAGTAATTGAAAAATATTTATGTGACAAAAAAATAATATATATTATAAGAGTAATTGAAAAATATTTATGTGAATAAAAACAATTTCAAAATTGTACATTCCATTTAAATTTAAGTGTAGTAATTGATTTATATTTGTGATAAAAAAACATTTCAAAACATGATATTATTTTTAATACAGGAAAAAAAACAACATAATCTTCAACATTAAGGTTACCCGGTTACCGTTTTTATGGCAAAAGTGGTTTGAGAAACCTTCTAAAATCATTTTAAAGACTTCATGCACAATTGATTCTTTTATGATTAGTCTAATGCTATTTTAAACATGTACAATTTTCATTCCCAACTACGACCCTTCGATTTTCAATTCCAAAATTTTTAAAGTGCTTTGTATCGCCAAAGAAATCTGTGTAGACCTGCTTTTTAAACACATTCATGCATAGAATTGAGCTCATACCTGGAATATGTTTGCAACACTGCAACTTGTCAGGGTTGTGAGTATGTGAGCATGTCCAACATTGTCATTCTGCATGTGATTATAGTTATAAACAGTCCATCCATTCAACTCCACTATATCATCTTTGCTGAGAGCAAATGACTTACTCTTCAGAAATTTATCAAGAAGATTATACAATCTGTCCACCATTCCCAATTCTAGTAATACTGCACAGGTGCCCTTCAATTTCCTTTTCTCCATTTTTGCCTTCATCCCATGCTTACCATTCAAGAAAGCTAGACTGAGCCATATTCTTTCCGTTCAAGAAAGCTGGACTTCAACTCAAAGGAAGTATTGCAACATCGAATGCACATTTTTATAGCAAATGCTCTGGGTATTCGTGAAAAATGCCCTTCGTTTTGACTGTCAAGCAACCTCACAACAAACTTCCTAAGGCCGGTGAACATGTAGAAGGTATCCACCAGTATAAGCATGCACATTGACAGATGGATGATTGCATGCCTTGTTTACAAGTCTACCACGCTAACCTTGACTGGACATTCGAGGATGACAGCTCAAGGTTCTCAATTTTTAGAGATCAATATTGGATGCATGAGTTGTGAGTGTTGTCAGTTGTCCGGACTGCTGCTGGAAAATGAAAAGCAGATTTCACAATAAGAGGCGCTATGCTGAATAGTTACGAAAACAACTTTACTAGCTTAAAAAAATATAGCCTAAAAAATTGTAATAGATAGTCACAACTACCAAAAATTGATCAAACACATTATTCCATGCTTGCAGGGAATAATAATAAAAAAGAACTCAAATATTCTCAATAGCATGTTGAAAAAACATTTATTATTATTTGTTTTGGATAATCGAAGTGTAGACTATTGGTCACCAAGATGCTTGGCACAAAATGATTTGTTTTGCTTAAGCGAGCTCGCCGTCGGGTCTTGGGACACGAAGTCCCACACCTACGTCATCTATATAGATGAATAGAAAGTAAGATAAATCAAAATTTAAATAATCCCGCAAAAAAATTGATATAAACTATAGCAAAAACAGAAATTTGAATCTACCTCCTAAATCAATGCTCTGAACAAGAAAATTTTAAGCTCATTACCAAGGATGAGAGAGTCGTGCATCCAATATTTATCAAAACCAAATAAATCATAACAAAACGCCATCCATAGCAATCAGACCTCCTTCTCCGTCTTCTGCTTCAACTTTTCCCTACTCTCCTGCTCCTTTCTCTGCCATCACAGACACCCCATTAAAAAATCACAATAACGAGAAAACGGAATTTTCACGCTCAGATTCGCAGTTTATTTCAGTTATTTTCAAACGGAAATTAGAGAGATGAGATGTAACCTTAATGTAGATATTCTCAGCTGCTTTTTCCTCTTCGTGGAGAACCCTTCCCCTGTCATTGCTGAAGAGCCGCCAAACCATCCTGTTAACAGGCGCAGAAGAACCGTGAACACCCATTGAGTTGAATATTGCCCTCGATGCCATGTGTAAAAGTGAGAATAGAGGTCAATGATGCTCTGAGCTGCTTGGGGTTTTTTTCAGAAGAACTCTGAGAAACTGGACGTCTGTCAAATCCGCTGCAGTTACCGTGCAGCTTCTTCCATCGTGCCAGTAAACGAAGTGACTGACTGCTTCACTCACTGGCCTTCCCTCTCCTTAGTGTGCAGGTAAAGAGCAAGGAAGCAACTAGTCTTCCTCGTCCTTCTAAGTCTGTAGATATAAAGCATGCAAATTGGGATAAAAACTTGGAAATCAAAATCCAGTATGACTTATATTTTTTTAGTTATTAAAATAACTGCAGAGGATGGGCTAACTTAAATAGTTCTCTATTGATTGATCTCAAAATGGGCTAACTTAAATAGTTCTCTATTGATTGATCTCAAAAAAATTGCTATATAAGTATCTATAATTACAATCTATACAAGAAAAAAAGTAAAAGTAGGGCTAGTTGAGTGTTGACGCAAAATAGACTAGTACATTCGTTTTATAGTTTTAAAAGTGCGCTGCAGTTTTCCAATCCCATTGTGAATGTTTGTCATCTGCTATTCGATATAATTTACAGGATGGCATATAATATACACCAGGCATATGACAATAGAGGGTTTGAGGAAATGAATTTTTAGTTATTAAATTTATATAAATATAAAGTTTAATTTAGAAAATATAAATTTTTAGTTACTAGGATTTAGAAAATATAAGTTTTTAATTATTAGATTTATATAAATTTAAAGATTTAAGTAGAAGTATGAAGCAATTAAAAAATTAGAAGTTATGATGTTGTTAAAAATTTAGAGATTTAGATTTATTTGGAGTTTGTAGATTTATATAAATTTAAAGATTTAAGTAGAAGTTAAGTTTGTATTCATCCATTATTGACTAAAATTTACATAGTGGGAATTAAACCCCAACTCACTCTTAACATGAGATGTTGCTTGGCTTATGTCAGTTCTCGGGTTATAAAAAAATTACACATGGTTGAGATTAATTCGGTCCTTGTCCATCAAGACTGAGTTTGTAGAAAAAGAGGTACCTAGAAAAAGAGTAAGGTGCATGGAATTTGCCGCTTGTTTAATTACATTTTAATGAAATTATGATATCAATTATTGTATTTCCCATGTATTTAGAATCTTAATATCAAATAATTAGTTTATAAATTAAAAGACTAATTATAAATTTCAAATTAGTTATTGTGAAATAAGGATATCAAATAATGTAATTAATATATTTTCACCTGTGACAAATTTTGAAACTTCCATTATTAAAATTGCTTAGCAATTTTATATTTGCTTTCTTTCCATCAATTTACTTTAATGATTTAAAGTTAGGTGAATTTCTTAGTCAATGACATTGTTGCAAAAAAACCATTATCTAAAATCACTATTTATTATTTCAATGATAAAATTAATGATTTACCTGACCCAAGAGTTGTCTTATCATGAGAAAGCCTTGTGTCATATGAGAAAGCCCCATGTCATAGAAACAAAAAGCCACCAGCTTTACTTTGTGGGTTTCTTCCATTTTATCGGGAGTAACTTCAATATGGTCAAATCTAAAAGGTTTGCTTAAACTTACCACTAGCTTTTGATATTATCAATAAATTACAATAATAATAACATAGGGTTGTTAATGGGTCACAATGGTCCTTGGATTAAGTGAGTGAGTTTTTTATTCAAAATTGTATTTTTTAATTTATATTTAATGATCAAGTTAAAAAGTTAATTTTATAGTAAAAAATTAATATAAAGTGTAAAAATAAAGTTTACCATGCAACTAAATTGTAGGATGCCAAATAAAGTGGATGGTGTTATGAATATGGAGTGAGCTAGCTCGGGAGCAATCCTCCCTCCATGGGACGGAGGAGGAGCAAAGTCAACGCTAACTTTGCTCCTCCTCCGTCCAATGAGGGAGGATTGCTCCCGAGCTAACTTACTCCTATGAATATTATTTGTTAAAAGAGATCAACATTTGTTATATAAATAATAATATTGGATACAATTACAAAATTATGTTTATGTTGCTTTAGTGTTTTATGGTCTTAGCCATGGAAGTATTTTCATCAAAGCCCAATAGCTCTCATAATATCTCCTTGCAATTGCAAATTTCTCCCCTCTAAAATCAACTGTTGTAGTTGGGGACATTGCCAAGAAGTGTATTTTTTTAATGGTGGATGTACAGTGACATAGTATCAGACCCATGAGCATATTGCAATATTTTGACATTGCGGGGACATTGCAAACGAAGTGACTTATAAGTTGAACTTTTAATAATGAATTGGTATATTGGATTAAGGGTCATATTGATATTTTTTTAATAATGAATTGGTATATTGGATGAAGTATAAGATTTATATTTTTTTTAATATTGATATTTTTTTTAATAATGAATTGGTATATTGGATGAAGTGTGATATTTTTTATGTCCCTGACAAGAGGATATATATGAATCGGTCATGACAATTATTTGGACTAATTTGTAGTAACTTTAACAAAAATATATAATTTTTGCTATAGTTTGTATCAATTTTTTGGGGGGAATTCTTTAAATTTCGATTTATTTTACTTCCTATTGGTTTATATAGGTGACGTAGGCCTGGGACTTTGTGCCCCAAGACCCGGCGGCCAGCTTGCGTAAGCATAAAATGATCATTTTGTCATTTTGTCATTAGCTGATTGGCTAGGGGTAAGCTGCCCTAGTGCATGGAGAGTCGCCTGCAGGCATTGGCGACTGTATGAGATGAGCAACATTAAAAGCTGCATTCAAGAGGTACTTGTTGTGAGTTATAGATTGCAGATTTGTTTTAATGGTTACTGCAGTCTGTGCTTTCCTCGTGTGTGGAAAAACACAATCTCCAACAAAAATAATAAATCGCTGGCACTTCTATACTGACGGGTTTAATTAGATATGATGGAATTATGATAAATTCCACTTAAATCCCAAGCTACTAATAAAGCTCATTGCGTAATGTTATTTTAATAAAGCACGGTTGCATAATTATTTTATAAAGATGGCGTTTTTTAATAAAGCATGGTTGATACGCAGCTTGTTTTACATTGAAGGCATTGGTAATTGAAGCGGCTTTGTCTGAATATTTGCAGAGCTCGGCCTTGAATCCACCATCACGAACAGCGGTCGCTTCACAATCCATCCGGGAAGAGCACGCAGAATCACCCTCTAAACATTTGATATGGATATCTATCAAGGTATTTCAATTACCCCTACACTCCTGGTTTGTACAGTGTTCATGCCATGCTATGTGTGGATTTTTAATCGAATATGGGTGTAGCAGAAGAGAAGGGATAGGGGAAGAGCGAATCGGATTTGAAAGCACCGATTTCTGTTGAGCAGGCGAATGAAAAAAATGATGTAGTTGTTCACAAGAACCACCATCATCACCACCATGAATCGCATGGTACAGACGAAACAATCGACTAGGACACCCTTGTTGAAGATGTGAAAGCTCCGAATGTGTTCGAGAGGGCGAAGGAAGAAATAGAGGCCGTTGTCCAGCACTTTCATGACAAGGGAAAAGCCCATCAACATTCCAAGAACGAGAGCAAGGACCATGGCTATTTGGCTCGCATTGGCCAGTGGCCACCAGTTGGAAAGGTTCTGTGGGTCTCATAACTCCACGCAAAATTCAACCTAATTGAATAAACATCTCATTCAATGTTAGGGTGTGATTTGAAAGATTGATTTGTTGATTGTATGGCATAAGCATTTACAGTTCTTTTTCTTTTTCTTTTCATGCTACTGTAGCCTTGCGTTGTAGCTAGAGCAGCCCCTGTACCTATTTCATATCCTACAACAGCCAGTAGAGTTCCCTAATGAACTGGGCAACCAATATGCACCCCGCAGCAGATTGTTTAATGTTGTTGCGTCTCTGACACACCTAACCCTCCGTGCGTCTCGGTTTTTTTTGGCAGAATTTTCCGGGAATACCTTATCGAAAATGTTTATGCCATGGATGCACATTATATCTTATCCATGCCATGCTTGTTCATCGTTCCCTGCTACAATTCCATAGAGTCAATTTTGAATTTTGAATTTCTAAATTCTCGCCACTATTTTCACAGGCAATTTTTGAATTTCAAATTTGGAAATGCCCGCGCTGAGACCGGCCTTTCGATCGATGTCATTAGTCCATGGGAAGATGCAAAGTACTCCTAAAGCTGCTGGAGATGGAGATGTTAGATTTGTAAAGATGCAAGGTACCCTTGTTAAGGAGCGAGAAAAGCTGGAGAGGGCCAATGGTGTTGGGTTACCCAATTTCTTATCTGGTGTTTGAGCCTATTGCAGACGATAAGCTCTGCATGTTATCCACCCCAGCGGTGACAATGTGGAATAAATCTCTGCTGTTCAACTGTAATGGTTTCCCTCTGGATGTTGTAGGATTGGCTCACGAAAGGTATACAAATACATATAATAATACTTGTCCCTGTGTTTTCAAGGTTTCGCTTACGCTTTTTGTAATGAACAGTAATATCTTTGCAACGGAATAAAGAGCATTAGTGGAATTTATTGTATGTTAATTTACAAAGATGGGGTCTGGCCAATGAATGGAAATGAGGAGAATTCCTGAACTCGCAGTAACCATTGTTTATGATGAGCAAGTTGGCTTCTCTACTTCCCACCAAGACTTTAGCAGAGGTTTACCTGAGATTTTCAGATAAATAAAGCAAGTCAAAGTTGCCTTGTGATTAAATGCATATTGCAGATGTCGTCACAGAGGTCTGTTTCACTTTAATCATTTCCCTCTGACTTGAATTTCTTTTATATTCCGACTATTTTTTAGTTTGGAATTTCTTGTATATTCCGACTATTTTTAGTTTGGTAATACAATGTTGTGAAAATAATTTTTATTTTTCAGGTGAAGCCAAAGCAGGTGAGATCAAAAGGAATGCTTGGAGGAGAAATATTCAATCGGAGCGGCCTGACTATGCATTTGTTATATGATAGATTATTATGATGATTTCAATGAGTCCCAAAATGAAAGAGAGGAGGGTAATTAAAGAGATAAGGGTATCTGTTTCAGATCTTCAGCTCTTGGACTTGTTATTTTTTAGGACCCTTAAATCCACCACAGGAGGAAAGACATGGAGAAGAGAGCTTGACATGGCGAGTGGCATTTTTCTTGGTATCCCTAAATCCAGAGAACTGCACATGGAGAATTTGACGGTATCCTACTAGACGGTAAAGTTAAAAATATAAGTAGAGAGTTTTATGAGCTTACACGAATGCATTAATTTAGAATGGCAAATAAGTTGGCTGAGTGATTTTGTTTAAAGAAGGTTGGATTTTATGTGCAAATGAGATTCAATGGTTTGACGTTGATATTGTGTATTACGTTGCAATGATGCACTATGTAAATGGCAATCCTTATATACTGGACAGACTTTCCCTCGGGAGGGGAGCTTGTCCAATGCACACCGTTGGATTTCTCATCCGACGATGTGCATTGGACAGGCTCCCCTCCCGAGGGAAAGTCTGTCCAGTATATAAGGTGCTCCCTATGTAAATATACAATGCAAATGCCTACGATTATAACTTGGATTTTATCAACTACAATTCGGTTTTTCACTGTCATTTAACGTCCTGTCTTTTCAACATGGATATAAAATTTATAGAAGTGATATGTTCAATGCATTATAGATTTCAAAAAAATTTAATACTTTAAAAGTTTTTTATCATTATTTTCAGGTTTATGGGTAATACTTATATGAATTGTAAACATAACTTTCGAGTGTTATTTAACCTTGTTTTTTAACCTGGATATAACTTATAGAAGTTACATGTTCAATGAACAAGACACTTCATAAATTTTTAATATTTTAAAAGTCTTTTATCATTAGTTTTGGTTTATGGATATATTTATATAAAGTGTAAACATAAAAGTTTATTATTATTTTTTTTTTGGTTTATGGGTATATTTATATGAAGGGAAAACATAATTAAAACTGTGTTGTATTTTATTAGTAGGAAGATTTCTTTAAATTTAAAATATATTATTTTATTTTATTTTTCTTGGTGTATTTTATTAGTAGGAAGATATTTTTAATCTAAATAATGTTATTTTATTTTATTTTTAAGATATTTACATTTATATTTCAATTTATTATTATTTTTATATAACTTTTTTTTAAATATTTTTACTATGATCTATATTATGGAAATTAATATTTTAATCTTATAATATTTTTTTTAACATATCTTTTTTTTCTTTCAATATAACTATAGTTAATGATGAAAAACATTTCATTCTCACTTTGAATCCATTGAAATAGAACTTGAGTGTCAAAAAGATGCCTAGGTAGGCTATAACAACATTTATTCTATTTTTATTGAGTTTTAAGTAGGCTATAACAAAATTTAATCCAATTTTATTGAGTTTTAATTTTTTGCATAAGCAATTACAAACCACTAGCTATTACAAAGGGGGACATTGCCACCTCGTGGCTCTTTTTTAATAATGAATTGGTATATTGGATTAAAGGTCATGTTGATATTTTTTTAATAATGAATTGGTATATTGGATGAAGTATAAGATTTATATTTTTTTTAATAACCAATTGGTATATTGGATGAAGTGTAAGATTGATATTTTTTTTAATAATGAATTGGTATATTGGATTAAGGGTCATATTTTCTTATTTCTTTCTGTTAGAGTGAATAAATTGAGTCATATATATTTTATATTAACAATAATTTATAGCAATAACGAGTTAGCAATTTGTTTGCATTTATATAGTTACCTTTGTCCTTAAAATTAATTATTTTAATTAATATATCTATTAATTTTACTTATTATTAAATATATTTTTATTTTTTAAATAACAATGATTATTAGTTAATATTTTTTAACTTGGTATATTTTTTAAATGTTTATCATATTTAAAATCTAATTTTTCAATTCATGGTTAGCTTCAATCAAAGGTTGATATCAAAGATGACTTCAATCCAAAGTTTATTTCAATCTGTGGTTGAATTCAACATAAGGTTGAATTTAAGGTTGACTTCAATCAAAGGTCAACTTCAATGCAAGGTCGACTTCAATGCAAGGTCGACTTCAATCCATGGTCGAATTCAATACAAGGTTGACTTCAATAAATGATTGACTTTAATCCAAGGCTTGCTTCAAACCTTGGTTGGCTTCAATCAAAGGTTTAATTTAAGGATGAATTCAATCCAAGGTTGATTTTAGTCCAAGGTTGAGTTTAATCTAAGGTTGACTTCAATCCATGGTTGAATTTAATCCATAGTTGACTTCAATCCAATGGTTGAATTCAATTCATTAATAGTATTAACATTAATGACTTTAATCCATGGTTGGCTTTGACAAATAATTTACTTCAAGCAAAGGTTGACTTTGAACCATGGTTCACATCAATCCAAAACCACATTTTTAAAAGTGGTTAATTGACTTTCAACAGTGGTTGCCTTCAAATCGGCTTTTAAGAAAGGTAAATACTTCAATCCATAGTTGAATTATAAGCAATGTTGACTTGATTTCAAGGTTGAATTCAATCCATAGCCAACTTTTAAGTAAGATTGACTTCAATAGAAGGTTGAATTCAAACAAAGGTTGACTCAATCCAGATTTGAATTCAATCCATATTTAACATCAACATATAGTTGACTTTTAAGCAAGATTGACTTAAATCCAAGGTTGACTTCAATCCAAGGGTGACTTTAATCCATAATTGACTTCAATCCAAGGATGAATTCGATCCAGGGTTGAATTCAATCCATATTTGACTTCAATGCATAATTGACTTCAATCCTGTTACGAAGAAAAATTCCTATGGCTTGGGGTGGACCACAACATATAATATGACACCAAAAATCAATCCACTTCTAAGATGCTAAAGAAATAAACAAGTCTAACACTAAGGGATGAGAAGTGTACCTTATTCTGGATGTTTGTAGTAGATCCCCGTTGAGATTTCAACCACACTTGCACCTACATTTCATTATCAACAACAACGAAACATACAAGCATGATAGATATTAAGTGTTAGAACCTACTCTAGCATACATCAATCAAATATAGAATCAAAGCAACTACATCCATGGATAAGAATATTCATAGTTACATATATAATGGACGAGAAATGGACATTTCTATTAAATATAAACAGAGATATAAGTGACAATCTTTGTCGACACCTCGTCAAAATCGAGAAATCGAGTCCTCCACTTGGGCCTCCACCACTTCAATCCTCCATATCAATGGCAAGCTCACAAGACAATGGCAAGATTGGGAAGAGCATTAATGGCTGCTCAAAGGACAAAGAGATGTAGAGTCAAGTATGCAAGAATGGGGCATAAATCTACTATAGTTTCTTTGCTCTCACCAATTCCTCCTCCTCTAATGCATCAAAGTGACTCAATATATAGCCCTTCAATAGGAAGTAAAGGGTCGAGTCGAAGAGTTTCCAGGCATATGGAAGGCCAATAGTCAAGTTATTCGTTACTTGACGAAGGAAAACTCCAAATATTTTATTTTTGAGAGGTTCACAATGGATGAAACCGCATGTACACGCGATCTATAAGCTGGTGACCTGCGTATACCAATAAATAAGACCTTTTTAAGGGACTTTTTGGAGCATCAAAGTTATATTGGGCAAAGGGGGTCCAAAGAGTCTACATAGGGATAGGGAAGGCCATGAAAACATGATCTACCAAGCGTGGTAAAATCAGCTATAACAAGTCCATAGTTGAATTTTAAGCAAGGTTGACTTCAATCCAAGGTACACTTCAATCGATGGTTGACTTCAATCCAAGGGTGACTTCAATCTATTATTAAATTTTAACCAAGGTTGTCTTGATTCCATAATTGAGTGTTAAGCAAGGTTGGCTTCAATCCAAGGTTGGCTTCAATCTAAGGATGGCTTCAATCCATGGTTGGATTCAATCCATTGTTTCCTTTTAAACATGGTTGACTTCAATCCATGGTTGAATTTGGCTTTAATCTAAGGTTGAATTCAATCCATGGTTAACTTTAATCCATTATTGACTTTTAAGGATAGTCGAATTCAATCTAAGGTCGACTTCAATCCATACTTGAGTTCAATCCATGATTTACTTCAATCCAAGGTTGAATTCAGTCCATATTTGACTTTAATCCATAATGGATTTTTAAGCAAGGTTGACTTCAATCCAAGGTTGACTCGAATCCATAGGTGACTTCAATCCAAGGTTGAATTTTCTCTAAGGTTGACATTAATCCATGTTTAACTTCAAACTAAGGTTGAATTCAATCCATGGGTGACTTCAATCCAAGGTTGGCTTCAATCCATAGTTGACTTTGATTGAAGGTTGACTTCAATCCATGGCTGAATTAAATCAAATGTATACTTCAATTGAAGGTATAAATCAATCGAAGGTTGACTTCAATCCACGGTTGACTTTAATCCAAGGTTGGAATCAATCCAAGTTTGGCTTTAATACATGGTTGACATCAACGCAAGTGTGACTAAAATCCATAGTTGACTTTTAAGTAAGTGTGACAGCTTCGATCCATAGTTGAATTTTAAGCAAGGTTGAAGTTAATCCTAGGATGGATTCAACCTGAGGTTGACTTCAATCCATTGTTTTGATATTTCAATTACAGACCCAGTCCATTAAAAAAGTTACTTTTTAATCAAAGGATTTGAATGTTAATAAAGAATTTAGGCTTATCTTTGAATTTACATTTATTGCAACTTTGTTTGGATTAACAATTTTGGATGAGCAGAAAGTTGATGTCAAATAGTCTCTATGAATTAACAATCTCAGATCATGGCCACAAAGTTCGTGGTAAATAGTCTCTTTGAATGATGAACTAAGATATATAAATTCACATTATATTAAGAAAAAATATTTATGTGGTTTCTCATAAATTGACATTTTAGTAAGCATTTGGTAGTAAATCATCATTACAATTTTGTATTAATACTATAAATGTATGACAAAAATATCAAGGACTCATGAAGTTGCAAAAAATAAGAAGAACATTATTTATTAACTATGAGAATATTTTGTGATTCATCTCTTGTCTATTTTATTTTCTCATACTTTGTACATTGATTTATAGAACTCGAGGAACTAGTAAGGCATTTGTGTGGTTTCTCATAAATTCACATTTTAATAAACTAATTAAACATTTGGGTAGTAAATCTGCATTATATTTTTGTATTAACACTAACATTGTATAACAAAAATATCAACAACACATGAAGTTACAAAAAATAAGCAATCAAACCATTTACAATGTGATAAGAAGAAAATTCATTATCAACTATGAGAAGATTTTGTGATTCATCTCTGGTATATTTTATTTTCAAATACTTTGTACATTGAAATTTATAAAATTCAAGGAACCAATAAGGCATGAGTTAGTGGAAGATGATTTTTGAGTTGGTGGAAGATTATCCACTAGGGTGTTGCAATTCTATAAGTGAAAGATTGAGTTGTCCCACCATGCTAACATGATTTATGTTTTTCATATGGTTAGCATGCTACTTTGGACAATGGTATGCACACAACTAGTAAAACTATGAGTTAGGGCGTCTTCCTAAAGTCATAGTATTCATCTAAATTACCCTTACATAGATTAAATTTTGTTTTATTTTGTTATTATTAATAGAGAAAATAAATTATAATTTTAAGTGCATCGATATCAAATTACGGGTTTCTACTATGAGTTAGGTCCGGGCCTCTTCTTATAGGCCCTATGTCTTTAAAAAAAAATTACATGGATCAAATTATATTAAAGTATATTTATTATTTCAGGTCTTTAAAAGAAAATTGAAGAAGTATCGTATTTTAATATAATTATTATTTTTATTTATTTTATGAAAATATTTCTCAAAATATTATATGAAATTGTTCTATTTAGAAAAAAATTAACTTAATATAACATGCAATGGAGAATGGTTCTAGACAACATAACTATAATACAAATATAAATTCAAATAATGTATGCATGAATCTTAATGTCAAGCATGATTTTTTTTTTCAAGTAAGAGTGTTTGAAAAAAAATTACCCCATTAGATTAGATATATATAATATCTTCCCAACTCCATGAAAAGAAGGGATATTGTCAACTCAATGACAAGAAGGGACATCTTAATTACAATAAACTTGGAATATTTTGTTTTAATAATTAGACTAAATGAAGATAGAATGAAGTTGGATGATGAATCATAGATCTAGACTATCATGATGAGTTAGAAGGACCAACATAAATAAAACAACTAATTATCTCATACACTTTAATTTTTTTATCAAGTATGTATTTCATTCTCTCAAGTATGTAGTCCAATAACACTGATTCATCTATTTATTTGCCATTATTGAAAAAGTGTTTTGAGACAGTGGGTTGTAAACATTTATTTGGGCCTGGATAATAATAGTGGTGAAATGATTTCATTATATTTAGGCTTCGTCATATCATATTGACAAATAATAAGGATTGGTATACAATTGGTGGCTTGATCAATGAAACAAGGAAACAATCATACCTTGTTAGAGAAGGTGTCTAGCTTGTTTACGTAGCAATGAGTAAAGAATGTATCAGTCTTCTAATAAAAGAGGTATATACACTTGAAACAAAACATAGGATAATCTTGGATGAAGATAAAATCAAGAGAATTGGAAGAGGAGGATTGTGTTGTGTGTTTGGATTGCTTTGAGGATTGCGTTATGTGCTTAGATTCCTTTAAACTGAATCTGATACTTATCCATCTTCCATGTGGCCATAAGTTTCACTCATATTGCATGCTTTTGTGGTTGAATAACAATCAAGATTGCCCATATTGTAGGGAAAAAAATTCACCTTAACCAATTTTCAAATATTTCAGTATACCATATGAAGACCACATGTTTTGATATGCGATCAACAGTTATGGGAGTAGCCAAGAGTTTGTCAACTACTTGTGTTCATAATATGAATTGAGTTTGTTTATAACAGTTGGATCCCTTCGTTAATATGTGTACATACATCAAAGAGGAAAATGTTTTGTCAATATGATAGTGAAATATTGGGAATCGATTCATATGACCTTGTGAAAATTCCCTTCCTTATTTCACTTATAATTTTTTTGTGATTATTTGATGTTTGATTAATATCCAAGGTCCATTCTTGGTAGTAGCTAGAAACAAACAAGCTATGTTATGGATGTGTTACCTTGGAATTGTTTAGTTTCAATTATTTATAATGTAGAAATCCACATATTGTATAAACAATGGCAGATTCTATATTGTAATCAATTAGTACTTATAATATTACAATGGTTCATCTAATGATTGCAATAAAGGGGTTTGTAAAATACTTCTAAACTCTTAGTATAATGCATATGAAGTTGTTTGAGACTGCAAGTTTTAAACATTTATTTGTCTCTATCAAATAACAAATTGATACTAATAGTGGTAAAATGTTTTCATTATATTTAGGCTTCACCATTCATGCTAACTAATAATAGGGATCAATATACTATTGGTGGCTTGATCAATGAAACAAGGCAGCCATCCGACCTTGTTAGAGGTGTCTAGCCTGCTTATATAGTGTCTAGCCTACTTATATAGTGACGAGTACAAAATAAAAATGCTAATTGTGTTTAGTTCATTGCTAACTTCATGTACATTTAATATTCAAGTGTCAATTTGAGATATCTTGAAAGGGATAAATTTAAAGTTGACCATTCCTTGGTCTTTCGTGCAAAAGTGGTACTTGATTTGTGATGGTACTTAGAGTAAAGGATATGTCTACACTATGGACAAACTTTAGGTCGAACAATATCGTACATGCCATACGATATTTAATGCGCTGGCGGCAGCATTGCCAGCTATACGATCTCAACCTCCACCAGATCGTATGGCTGGCAATGCTGCTGCCAGCGCATTAAATATCGTATGGCATGTAATATATTTTTTGTCAAACTTTAGTCCATGTATTTTTTGGGTCTTTTTCCCGAAACACAATTCCATTTTCGTTTCTCTTTTTCAACCATTTCATCCTCCAACAACAACCTATCAATGTATTATTGCATCGTTTGTTTTTTCGATGCGTTGTTGCGAACAAAGATGTATAAAGACTAAGCACCAGCATATTGAAATTGATTAAAAGAACGATTATCACTGTCATCTTTCTGTGCACAGCAGTTGAAATGGCTGAGTTGGTCTACGACATCAGATTAAGATTTCGACATGAAATCCCTGGGTTAAATATGATGCTTTAAAATACTCAAAAGTTATTTTCCAATTTCAAATCATTAGGTCAGGATGGCCGAGTGGTCTAAGGCGCCAGACTCAAGTTCTGGTCCTCAATTGAGGGCGTGGGTTCAAACCCCACTTCTGACACGAAACGTTCTCTATCGGTTTTTTATTTCAGCAACGACTGTTAAAAGAAAAGGGTATTTCAACCCCGTTAGGTGTTGCCAGAGGTAATTAAAAATCGTAATTTTGATTGCAGCTACGGCTATAAAGACAGAATTTCAACCCAGTCAGGAATTTCACTATAAAAAGAAGAGAAGAAATTTCAACACAATCAGGTATTATGAGAGAGGTGGTTGACATATGTATCGGGGGCATTTGGTCTAGTTGTATGATTCTCGCTTTGGGTGCGAGAGGTCCCGAGTTCGATTCTGGGAACGCCCCAAATTTCTTGATTTGTTGTTTGCTAGCATCTATCCGTCGTTGTTCTACTCTAATTAGTCCGAGTTCGATTCTGGGAATGCTCCAAATTTCTTGATTTGTTGTTTGCTAGCATCTATCCGTCGTTGTTATACTCTAATTAGTATTCAACTTTATGGATGACATATATTTTATATAAGTAAGTATAAAAGTTCTTGATTTGTTTTATGGATGACATATATTTTATATAAGTAAGTATAAAAGTTCTTGATTTGTTGTTTGCTAGCATCTATCAGTCGTTGTTCTACTCTAATTAGTATTCAACTTTATGGATGACATATATTTTATATAAGTAATTATAAAAATTATCAAGACTTCAAATTGTGGGCGTTATTTGAGTATATAGATACGCAAAATCACAGTTCAAAATAATATAAATAAAATAGAGTTTTAGAGAAACCATACGTTGGAATGCTACGGAGGACAACCATTTTGTTTCTCATTCACATATTTTCTCTAGCGATTGTTGTAAAGCCTAATAAGTTTCAAATTCACATATTTTTTCTAGCGATTGTTGTAAAGCCTAATAAGGTTCAATTTCTTTTAAATGACCGATTCCGAGTTTAAAAATTGTTTATCGTTTAACATTAGGGTAGGAGGCCAACTATATAGATGCTCTTACTTCTCTCAATCATGTCATCCTACCCAATGACATGTATATTGTCATCTCATTGAGAATGCATTAAGTGGAGCCATAAAGGGCTATGTGGTTCCTGTTCATATTGGAATTAGAAAGCCTACTCGAAAAATCCAATAATTATTGTAAAGCTTCATCCCCATTTCACACTTACACTGCAATTATATCAAAGGAAATACCACAGTATAATTATATCATTATGGATTTTCAATTAGCGCATTCCTAAACTACCTCACATATGACAAGGAGCACTACGCTCAGGTGCAAGTTGTTAAGAAATTGAAGCATTATTTGAAGGGAAAAGAGATTACCATTCACAATAATCACCAACCTATAAAATATTTGCAGGGTTAGAGTAAGCTTCAACCAACAAGGCACTACAACTGAATGGGATTTTTTTCATAATTTGATGTTATCATCAATAATAAGAAGAGTGGTACTAATAACTTGGAAGACATGCTTTAAAGGGAACCCACTTCCAATATCATAGCTTTGGGTGATGTTATACACACATAGTCTTTCACCCATGATTCATATAAAGGAATACATAGAAGACACATAATTGAATGATATATTTCAATCATTGCAAAGCCAAGTTCATGAAGAGTAATGTGACAAGGATAACTACCTTCTAAAAAGTGGGTTGCTCTATAAGTTGGATAAACTTTATGTGCCTCGAAGGGAGAGATTGCAATTAACATAAAGTCTCACACCTCCAACGTTATTAGGAATTTTGGTGTTGGAAAAAACTAGCAAACTTTCATAAGTATGCGTAATGGCCCAAAACGTAGATAGATGTATCTTAGTACACTAGAGGATTCATAATTTGGTGTACTAGTAAACCAACCATAGGAAGCAAGGTCTATATTGTCCATTCCTCATGCCTTTTTCTCCCATGGATTTTGTGGGTGGTTTTCCAAGAACCATGTTGGGATATACTTATATAATCGTGGTAATGGACAATTTAGTAAGAAATGCATCCTCATTCCTTATAAAAACACCATTAAGGGACAAGGTGTCTTATAAAAATACCACAAATGAATGGGAAGACATTATTAGTGAACAAGACATTGGTTCAAATTTGAAGGGTTTAAAATAGAAGCTTCTAAGACCTAGGATGAGGTTGTGATCTATATTCAATGTTGTTATAACAAAATAATCCATACTTCTACGTATAAGTCCTCCCTTGAAAATTGCTTTGGATATTTTCCATATTCACTTATAAATGTTCATGTATATGGACAATATGAAGGAGAGAAAAAAGACACCACATGAGAAGCATTCAAGATTAAAATGTCCATTTAAAAGATGATATAGATCCATTTGCAAGTACTTAAAACATTGAATATGTCATAGGAAAAGTACAAGGTCTAGCATGATCAACACATAATTAAGAAAACATTCAATATGGGAGACTTAGTTTGGTTGTACTTGAGTAAATAGAGGTTGTAGGATCCTAGTATGATATTAAGGATTTACAATAAGGCCATTCCAAAGTGTTGGAATGGGTAGGCGATAATTCCTACATATTCAATGTACCTCAAAAAATGTGCATTTTCTTAGTAATGAATGTGGAAAATTTCAAACCATATGAGCCATCCATGTTGGATAGAAAAATGAGGAGCAAGTCCTACCTAACATAGAAGTTTTAGCTCTAAAATCTTGATTAGTGAATAACTTGTACTATGGTTGTTATTTATTACGATGGTTTTTTATCTCCATAATAGTAAGCAAAATTTGTTAAAGGTATGTAGTTGTTAAGCAATATTAGAGAAACAAGGACTATGGGAAGTTGGGTTAAAACGATAACCTTTGGGGAAGGCCAAGTGGTACATTCTTCATCTCCTTTAGTAAAAGTTTTTGGGGAACAAAAGCCTCCCAAAATGGGAAGGTATTATTTTAAATGGATCACTACACAATATCATGTCTTAGTCCTTTATAGTGTGGAAATTTGGAGCCATGGACTTGTAGGGAACATTTCAAGGGTAGATCATATTTTGGCAATTTGTGGCCCTATAATTTTAGGTGCCTATTTTGGGCACTAAACAACTATTTTTGGGGTAAAAAATTTACAAATGAAGTTTCCAACCTTTAAACATTGTTCTACTAGTTTTGAGATTTCCAATGGTCCAAAGAACACCTCAAATAGAGTATGTACGAGCAAGTTATACCCCATAAGTTGACTTGTAGTTTAGATACCATAGTAACAAGTGGATGCCACATCAATGCTCATTACTCACACAGGTAGACTTTCATGAAGATTCTAAATGGTTCCAAACCCTAAACCCTATCCCTAAATGACTATCAAAATGTTTTAAATATTGAGGTACAAAAGAAGGAAGAGTTTTTGTTGTCAGTGTATTGATACATTATTTCACAAATGAACAGAGAAAAAATGTGGGATATTTTGTGTAGAAGAGAGGAAGTAAAAGGTGGTGTGGCCACCGTTAAGGAAAAAACTATTGTAACTCCATAGTTAGTACATCTTTCTTTTTATCTTGCATTTTATATAATATAAAAAAAAGAACAAGGTATAGTTCTGAATTCCAGTGTTGGGCTTTGCCATATTGAATTTCCAAGTTACATATTGTGTTCATTTTGTTGATGGTGTGCTCATTTATAATCACTGTAATATTTATTTTATATTAGTTGTGCATTTCAAAGTTTTAGCTGTTATGATTATAATATTACATTTTTAATGAAAAGTAAACACTACATAATAGATGATAACACCATAATATTTTGTAGTAGATTGTAAGCTCTATTGTGACGAACTATGCAATAGAATATTGACAATGCAATTTTCTAATCACCTCTACATTGGCATGCCACTACGTTATATAATGGAATCCCTATTAACTTCACTCAAGCTACATTTTGAAAGGATAGATTGCAAACAAACTACTATGAATTTTATAGAGAAACTTATGTTTACCTTCACGCATAGCTTACATGTCAAAAATGTTGCTTTTAGACCCCAAACATAGTTGTGCATGCAGAGTAAGAAAGGACAATCATTACATCATTATTTGGACTCAAGTTGACTTGAATGTGCATTGGCTTGGCCAAGTTTGATCACAGGTGCATTTCTCATATTACCTTGGTCAACTTTTATCAACCCACAAGTCAACCATGTCAATCCTGTAAGTTGAAATGTAGACTATTAAGTTGTTGCAAGGTGACACGTTCAATGATTTGTTTATTGTGTCATGCCACACATATTGATTTCTAATGTAGGTATATTGATATGCTACACACTAGGCAATGGACAAGTGAATGACCCTAAATGCAATGAGGATGCATCGCTCATTTATCATTTGTTTCCATTTTGTTACTTCTTTGAGGACTTCTCAACTTTAAAGATTAAAATTGTTAACTTGAAAATTTTATCGTTTGGCATTCTAGGCACCCTTATGTAGACAATTCCTTGCATTCCCTTGTGATTCGAAAACCACGTGACACGATCAATGTGTATCCATTTGTAACTAAGTTAAAGGAGGGCATGACTCATCCAGAATTTTATGGATATTGTGGACGTAATGGAGGGATTTTTATTTATGAATTTACACTTGAATACATAAATTTATGGACTTATATCTACACACAAATGCTTTTTTAATATGACATGTTTATAGGGTGTTTTGGTATCTTATAAAGCATCATGGTAACGAGTTTTAATGGTTTAGTGGTATTTTAAAATTTGAAAGTTTTAGGTAATTTAAATTACAAAAACTTTTATGTTATGATTTTATTGCTTTTTGAGATTATAATTGAAATTAAAATTATTATTAAAATTAGATTACAAAATTTATCCTTCCACAAACATGTTTAAAATATCTTTTATTTTTATGTACCCGAAGGAGGACATATATAAATAACTCACCATATATAAATAGCTGACCATATATAAATAGCTCACCTATATTATTTTGACCTTAACAAACCTCAATTTAAAAACAAAAAATATTTAGCTTTACAAAAATTTAAAAATTAATTAAATTTATAAATTTTGAAAACATTTGATTGGTCGTTGGATGGGTGACGTCTGCCTTGGAATACATCCCCGTTGGCGGTGGAGGTGATGTAAGCATGCTTAATATGGATTGCTCCTTCTCATTAATTTATCTCATTCAATGCTTGTACTGCTAGCCTCGGATACAACACAATTTAATGGGATGCCATCATGCTCCTCCTACCTCCATTCTGTGCAATCCATTGTACACATTTGTTCATGTCCCAAAATCCGCATTAATGTTCAAATCTGCGTTGCTACGTTGCTGTACACTGGACAACATGGTCAAGAATAATACGTAAAACTTTTTTTATCCCGACACCAGATAATAATCAGCACCATATAATGTTTCAACTATTCACGTTAAAGCCAATAAATGCGCAAAAGTAATTTAGTACTTTCTGGCTGATGAAAAGACATGGGAGCCAAAGAAAATACTCCACATGCTGTAGAGNCGGTCGCACTGTTTGCCGTCGGATCCTTTACAAAGTAAGATCCAACGGCGGACAGTGCGACCGCCATCGCATTTAATGCTCTACAGCATGTAGAATATTTTTCTCCAAAGGGATGCCATGCCACACCAACGTTGGTAGATTATCTCAGGGTTTTCCATTTATCCATTATACGGAAGGCGACTTCTTTGTATTTCTCGCATTGAATGTGCGAGCTGATAGAGATAACCGACTGTGGACCTCGCCTGGGTGTGTGCTATCATTGTAAATTTGTAATATAATGGATATACACTGCTACATTTTCTCAACAGTAATGGGTGTGTGTGCTAGTAACGCGGGTAATTAATGTAACACATTGCAACCTCACGATGGACAAGACTTGTCTTCCTTCCTCATGAATTCTACTCAGCGTATCGTGATACCCATCATTGAATTATTTATTGTGGTTTTAGCTGTGTTTCAGTGAATGATGGCTTAATTCAGTTTTGCATGGATGAATGGAAGAGTATTTGATCAGAGTAGACACGGGTCTTGTAAGTTGGTGAAGGTTTGAGTGAGAAATTTGTGCAAAAGTGGAACATACCTTGATTTTGTAGTGTTGAGCTAGGAGGAGAAATTGAAGTTGAGCAATGGCTACCTGGTGGAGGTATCCAACGATGAAGAGGGGCTCAGAGGGGCTTGGTTCTATGCACGACTTGTAAAAAAGCAGGGGCATGGTACTTGGTGGAGTACAGAGACCTTGTGAACGATGAGGATGACACAAAACAAATGAGGGAGAGAGTAGATGAGTTTCACATAAGGCCAAGCCCTCCGGAGCAGAGTAAAGATCAGTTTATACTATATGAAGAAATTGATGCTTATGAGAATAATGGGTGTGGTCAGTTTATAGCCCTCCAGAGCAGAGTAAATATCAGTTTATACTGTCTGAAGAAATTGATGCTTATGAGAGTAATGGGTGTGGTCAGTTTATACTGTATGAGGAAATTGATGCTTATGAGAATATTGGGTGTGGTCACGAAGGTCCTTATTCTTGCAAACAAAAGAAGAGATGATATTTAATAATGCTAAACTGCGCCCCCATCTCAAATTCATATGATCTTATCAAATTGAAAATTTTTTACTAACTAATGGAGATCTAATGGCACATTCGATCAAAATTTATGATACATGTATTGGTTGTACCCAATGCGTACGGCCTTGTCCCACATATGTATTGGAAATGATACCTTGGGAAGGATGTAAAGCTAAGCAAATTGCTTCTGCTCCAAGTAGTAGAAGACTGCCTAGAGAAATTCATAGCTAACAAATAGATTGAAGAAGGTATGCACATTACTTCTCTTATTTCACTTCACAGGAATTGGTAGTGATTTTTTAATGAATGACAGGATTTTGGCCCTTGGCTTAGTCCTCAAATGGATAAAGTGCTTTTAAATTTGCTTTTCTGGTAGAAGCTACCCATTACCCATTACGATCAATGAGCGAAGAATATCAAGACCATCCCTTTCTGGCCTCTATTTGCTAGCAACGACGCTTCAGCGTCTCTAGGCGCTTGCGGGTTCCTCTGTATCGTTCATGGAAACAACAATATCGGTTTTTTACCAAGAGCTAAAATTATCACAGGAAGAGAAATTCTACGACCAAAAGTGAACATTATCAGGTAACCATGTTTTTGTTTAAAGCATATAGATTATGCATTTGTTTCCTTCGTATCTAATTACTTCTATTTTTTTTGTTGCTTCGAGATACTGGAAGATACAAGGAAAAGACAAACATTCAATTTAGGGAGCGTTGGAACTATCCAAGCACTCAGGTAAAAATTTGATAAGATTTAATAAGGACTCTATAAGAATATATACATTTGTTTCCTTCGTATCTAATTACTTCTAATTTTTTTGTTGCTTCGAGATACTGGAAGATACAAGGAAAAGACAAACATTCAATTTAGGGAGCGTTGGAACTATCCAAGCACCCAGGTAAAAATTTGATAAGATTTAATAAGGACTCTATAAGAATATATGCATGTGTTTCCTTCGTATCTAATTACTTCTAATTTTTTTGTTGCTTCGAGATACTGGAAGATACAAGGAAAAGACAAACATTCAATTTAGGGAGCGTTGGAACTATCCAAGCACCCAGGTAAAAATTTGATAAGATTTAATAAGGACTCTATAAGAATAAAAATTTAATAAGAAGAATATACCATAGAGTTATTTCTGATTTTTCCCATACCCAAAACCATAGGGCAGTAGTTGTTAAAGTATGTAGAAAACGGTTGCAGAGATCTTGAACCTGTCGAAAACCCATAAGGGCAGTGTTATTTCTTTGAAACTGGGCATTAAACAATAAAAAATATAGCATAGAGTTGTAGAGATTAGAAACGCTGTGGAAAACCCGTATGGGACACACTGATTCTTTTAAATATCATGTACATACCTATGGGATGCAGTTCCAAATGGAACATTACTTCTCTTCTTTCAAACAAGCCACAATGGAAATTAATCCATTAGTATGTATAGTAGGGCTGGTCATAGAGCCCCAGAGAAACCTATTTATGAGATCCAAATTACAATTAATAAACGAGAAATGAGAAAATGGGCTGAAAGAGAATGAAATAGAACAGTTAAACTGTTGTTTTCTTACCTTGCTAAACCGCGTGAATGTCATATCCAGGTGGACGCCCCAGGTATCAAGTAAGGAATGAGGAGTGTTGTGAGAGAATTAAACTCACGCACAACAGGTGAGCAATTCTAGACCTAAATGCAATGAAAGGCTGAACTAGTAGCTGCCATTACTAGGGAGAACAACGCAGTACAAACGGTCTCTTCTTTCAGGAAAGACAGAATGGAGATGAAGTCGAGAGGTTCTTCTTTTAGGCAAGAAACCACTTATACTATGAAACGAGAACTTTATACTAAGAACGAGAACTCTAGCCATAAAAATGATGATTTTTGCATAAAAAACACCAAAAACACCCCCCAAATAGAAAAGCGTTGATACCAGTATACCCGTTTTTTTTTCGAGGTAAAAAATAGAGCCATGGCCTAAACATGCCATACTGTTGTTTACAAAAACTCTGAAATCAACCCCTAAATTGGAAAAATATTTGTTTCTTCAAGAGATACATTACAATTTTTTTGAAACTTGCATATTAAACAAAAAAATATATTTCATAAATAATTTCACCATTCTAACCATTTAAAATCAAACAAATTATGTTGTCATTCATAATGAAATCATATATGAGACCCTACAAGAACAAAGTATTCATATAAATTATCAAAAACTCCTTTAGAGTTTCAATTACAAACATCATACTAATAAAAAACATCTAAAATGTTTCATGTGAAATTTTTTGAATTCATCCATGGATTTTGACACACCATTAGAATCTATATTTTCTTGAGATGAAGGACTGGATAAAATAAAATAAAAATAAACCCCTAACCCGCTGACCCCCCATTAAATTACATTTAAAAAAAATTAAACACTCCCTTGCCCCTAACGCCCCGACAACACTACATTTACAAAATTTAAAACACCGCCCCCTAACCCCCTAAATCCTCCAACAAAATTATATTTAAAAAAATGATATAATGTATTGTCATGGATCCACTCATTATACAAATCGCAATAGCTTGTTATACTAATCCATTATTTAATGACGTCATATTCATGTAAATACAACCAAATTTATTAAGATACACCTAATATACTAGTAGAAGTGTTGTTGTTTATATATATTAATATACTATCTTATTAATCTAATTTAAGTGTTTTTGTTTAGGATTTTCCCTCTCATAAGAGAGAACCAAAGTAGCTGGATCTTTACTATGGATATATGATATATTTGTTTTCTTAGGCTTTTCCCTCTCATAAGAAAATCAAAATAGCTATTTATCTGTGCTATTGGTATATGAATATGAGAGATGTGTTTCTCTTTAGGCTTTTTCCTCTCATAAGAGAGAATCAAAGTAGCTACATTTTTACTATGGATATATGGATCTAAGATATGTGTTTCTGTTAGATCAAATAGATACTAATTCAAGTTATGCCAAATATTTAGATCAAGGTAGTTTAGTAATGTTCAAGTTTGAGGACATTTAGGAATGTGTTAAATTAGTTTTATTTTTTTTCAACTCCATAAAACATATAAATGTCACTACCTTTTTAAAATTTATTTAATTTAAATATTTATATAATTGTCACTCACCTTTAATTTGAATTTATAACTTATTTAATTTAAAAATATATAGTTTTGATTGTCATTAAGTTATTTATATTTACACTAATTTAACTTGTGGAAAAGAACATAATTATAAATAGATTTTACCTAAAATCAATTCTTATTAATAATATGTCCAATTTTTAATTATGTATAAGTTAAGTGTGTCTTTAAAACTATTTTTTTTAATTTAGGAAGATCTTAGATTCAAATCTAGATAGATAAAGTATGTATACGTCGACTTTAATAATTATGTACATGATTAAAATATATAATGATGTTGGTTGAAACTTCCAGTGTCCTTACATACCATGCGTGGTCCCTCACAAGCATGAAGATTACAGAGAGAAAGGTGAAGCTCGAATTCGAGTCCGACAGAGAGATTCCCTGCTTCTAGCTTTGATGCTTCTTTCTAGGATGTCGATGATATCCTGAGTGAGGATACTACCCTTTTTATTGCATTTGGATCTTCATGTCTAAGGATCCATCGGTTGATATGTAATTGGAGAGCTTGGGACATGTTACCACCTAAGTTGTACTTAGTGGTTTTTATCAGGTGAGCCCGGTGAACCGGACAGGGTTAACTTGTTCGGACTTCAAAAAGACCTTTGGAAGTACTTGTGGGAAGTGCTTGTTGTATCATATCACATGTTCATACCCCATGGGGGAATTGTAATAAATGTTCTAGCATGATAGTGTATGTAAAAGACTCGGTCTCTTAGACTTCATTTGTCAATCCGATCAGCCCAGGGTGTTTTTTCCCTTGGTTATTATTGGTTGTTGAATAAACGACTGATAATTTCTGAGTTTTCACTCCATACCTCCAAAGTTGGGGTGGTCGGCTTGGCATTTAGGCCTATTGAGGTTATTAGAGTCTATGTGTCAATGTATAAACATGCTAGACATCTGTTTTGAGTCATATGAACATGTCTAAGTCCCCCTAGGTGTTTTTCAATTTTTCAATTTTTTTAATTTTTCAGTGTTTTTTATTAAAATTTAATTTTTTCAAAACTTAGGCTATTTTTTAATAGTTTAATTGGAAAAATTGATTTTGTAATAAAAGTGGGCCAAATAATCGGTTTCAGTCATGTAGGTGCTCATTTTCAAGCTAAGAGCACCATGTAAACCCATGGACCCACTATTTCCTAGTTTTGAGTGATTTTCCATCACTCAGGTCAGAAAGCCCCAAAAATCAATTATTGATGATTTTAATTAATAAATTGATGAATAATGGAGCAAATCCAAAATCACAGATCAGTGGATTCTCAGCCGATTTGATTGAAATCAGTCAGATCTGAAGCAGATTGACTGGATCTGACAAATCCTTGACTGAAGGAGGCGATCAAATCAGATCCAGAGTTGATCTGGAGCATCCTTTATGGGGAATTTTGCCCTCCCTCTCTCCTCCACACGTTTTTGGGTCAACTGGATGAGTTTTGGTGGATTCTTCAGTCAACAGGTTGAGGTGTCAGTCAGATCAGCCCCCCAATTGACAGTTGCACTCAGTGAGACTCAGATCTGGCTCAGCTAGACATAGATCAGGCATTAATGGACTCTCCATCAGCTGATTTCATCTGATTCCATGAGGATTTCCACCCCCCTGGGCTGGATCTCCTGTATTTTGTATATATCCAGGCACAACTTCCTCTTCCAAGCTAGTTAGAATTGGGATTGAGGTGCTGCTGCTATTGTAACTCTGTAATTCTTCATTTGAAATAAATAAAAGCTTTGGAGGCAATATGGTGTGGTGCCATTACAAGTGTGGATGATTATTGCCATTGTTTTACTGAGGTAACCTGTATCTGTGGTCATTTTTTGCTAATTTCTTGTAGATCTGTGGTTAAGATTGGTAATTAGCTTATTACAATCTTAATAGGAAAGGTGTTGTTCAATAAGTTTATTGACTGCCACTCTCCTTTGATGCATGTTTAGAGATCTATATTTAGCATGTCCTATAAGCTTATATGCATGCTATCTTGAATCTCTTTGTATGTACTAATCGGATCTCATAAGTTTCTTGGCAAGTTCTTTGATTTCAGCTGAGTTGCAGGTTCATACTTTGGAGAGGATGATGATCTAGTTTTTTTCTTCATTCTCTTCAAAACCTTCCAAAAGGCATAGTCCCTCGACATTCCACCTAAAATCTCCACTGTGGATCTTCAAGGAAAACAACACTTTTCTCCTCTTCTTCCTCCCTCAAAATCAACACTTTACCCTGTTACTTTTTCAGTTCATAGCTGTGATTTAATTTGTATCTGTTTCATCAAAGTAAAATATACATAGATATAATATTTCATAGCTCATATCCTAGATATTGCACTTAAAAAAGTTTCATAAGAATCCTAGATCTAGCTGTAGGGAAATCGTCTTTTTTTGCATGAAAATTTAAAGGAAACTTGTAGACCGCATGCATTAGATTTCCTTTCGCTGTTATAAAATTCAATATTCTGCAATACCAGTGCATATTTTCTGGCTGCACAAACAGCAAGCCAAGATCTCAAGGAAAGCTTGCTTTCCTTGGTTCCTTTTCTGCCTGTTTAGCTAGTTTTAACTTCATTTTTTGTGAGATAAGGTAGGCTGATCCAAAGGTACTCTTAAAGTGATTTTGGGATTTTGTTATTATAACATGCTCATTGTATTTTAGCAGGTCTGATAGAAAAGAAAGGAAGCTGCTGTCCGAAGTGGCTTTTGGAGCGTTCAAATCCCCCCAGGGGTCTCCCCTTTTTCACAAAATTCTTAAAATTTTTGTATAATTGTAAGATCTTGGTTTCAGCCTGTATAAGGACCAAGAATTTTCTGATATATCAGTTCTATGATATTGTAACCATTGTTAATAAAATCATTTTTGGAATAGGATCTTTCGAGCCCATTCCCCATCCCCCCTGGGGGGATTTGCGTCGGTTCCCTTTTCGTCGCTTTCTGCTTATTTCTTGTTTACTAGCATTGATCTAATTTGTAGGGTAGTATACTTGATTTTTTTATTAATTCCATACTCCATATATTACATTTCAAAGTAATTGTAATACTTACCCCACGATTTCCCGATTGACCTGAAAGGGGAAAGAGATTCGTGGTAGGATTAATTAAGAAACCATAACTGTGTATCTGTTTGCTTTTTCCTATCATTTGTTTATCAGCAACTTTAAAATTAACCCCTCCTCGATTCCCCGATTGAGATCCACTTGGATCGAAAGAGGTTCTTGGAGGATTTTCTTTTAAACAAGAACATCCAATTTAAAACTTACTAAAATTGACAAGACTCTAGTGTGTATGCACTTGGCTGCGGTTCGTCCGATCAGTCAAGTTGTATCAAAAGCACTTGGGTGACTAGTATAATTAGGAATCACTCTCCCCAACTGACAAACCATCAGGTGAAAATCCAACACCTAGATCAAACCTCTACGGTGGCAAAATACCCAAAGGAAGCGGGCAATTACTGAAAAGTGACCTTGGGGCACCGATCTCTGTCACACCCTAACAGGTGCGTTACGAACAATAGCCCCAGAGACTCCATTTCAGCCCACATATTCATTGCGGGTAGCCGTAAAGGTTTAGTTTTGGACATACTCCAAGTACTCTCGGGTATATCTGGAGTCCCCCTTTACCTAATTTAATCAACTCACACTTCACATTTAACTTAAAACATACCAAGATGCAATCACAAAACATTCACTCCAAGCACATGCAAGCACATTGATCTTATTGATTTGACTCCATTTTAAGGCACTGGTCATTTTTGCTTCATATATATATATTGTGTATCAGCTTTGTGCTTTCGTGTGTTTATTTTCGTATCTCGTCATCTTTAATTGTCTATAGTTAAAATATTCAAACTCCTAAGTAACTGATTCAGTTTAACATCATCACACTAAGAAATCATCCTTAGTAACTTAATAGGGTCTACCCCCCTTGGCTTCGTTAGGAGTTGAGCCTAAACGGAGGAGTCAAGAACAAGGTGACAGCCTTGAATCAAGACTTGCCCCCAAGGACACACCGAGTGGCTTGAATATTTACGCCACGTGACCCAGGTGTGTGAAAGGCGGCAACAGGACACATACCCCTTCATAGTTGGAGTGTACGAGTCGTGAAAGAATTAGTTGCATTTTAATATGAATAGGTTCTTCATGTTCTATGCTTTGTGTCTACAATAAACACACTTGAACCATTAAGGGATTTCAACGTTAAGATATATTCAATGAAGCATGGGCGGAGCAGGCGGGGAAGGGAGTGGAGATTCGCTCCCTTGGCCGCAAAAGATCCACCCATTACTGGCCTAACAATAGGTCAATTTCTATATCCCGCCGTCCAGCCTGCCCTGCCAACCATCCAATAATTTAAATCCTTGCTTCTAGATTGAAGGCTCTCATCAAAGCATGGTAGTATCTATCCTCGGCCAGCCCATGTGAGCATTCATTCTGCTGAATCTATAAAAACATCATGAAAAAGCCAATCTTGATTAATGAAAAGTTCACATTTTATACCCTGTGAGTCACAGGTTATTTGGAAACGAGATTCTCATCATCATTTGGAAACGAGATTCCCAGCATCATTAGAACCAGCAGCAGGCCAAGCAGGCCAAGCAGCACCATGACAACCACGACCACCACCAATTGTGATTATGAAGCACTATCGGGGATTTCGATCATGAGGCGCGATTAGTAAGCTCTTGCTCGCTCATAGCGACATGTGCACCTCCCGAACACGAGGCAAGCGCTAGCGATCACTGTGTCGATCCCTCCCATGCTTCATTGAATATATCTTAATGTTGAGAGCGGAGGAGGCGGGGAAGGGAGGAGGGAGCGGAGATCTGCTCCCTTGGCCGCAAAAGAGCCACCCTTTACTGGCGGCGCGATTC
>LPNX010250137.1:202652-227018 GCA_001517045.1 Pseudotsuga menziesii | reverse complement strand
ATGGGGGATGATGTCATCTACTAGAATGTAATTGGTTGATTTTTATAGTACATTTTGGTCCTTTTGAGGCCCATTTTTTACCTCAAATTATCTCTAATGAATCTTCCAGAAAACTTTTAGAGGAGAGATCAACGAGATTGGGAACCACAGCATGAAAAAGGTCATGCCCTCATGGCAAGCACTTTGAAGTCCAAAGCACTGTTGATTGACTCTGGAGCTTCAAACCACATGATGGCTGAAAAATACTCCTTTTCATCCTTGGATACTGGAAAATCCATCCCCATCCACATGGGAGATGACTCCACCATCATTTCAGAAGGACAAGGTACCGTAGATCTTGAAAATGGTTTTTTATCTAATGTTTTGTATGTACCATCTCTGGTATCAAATATTATTAGCGTCTATCAAATGACACATACAGGAGTGCCTAAGAGAGTCTCTTTCATTCCAAATGATGTTCAGATAACAAAAATTGCATCTAGGAAACTCATTGCTAAAGGCCTTGCAAACCATCATGCAAAATCCTATGAGTTCTCTCGCTTTGTTGTGGATGCAAAGCCCACCGTTTTGCTAACTCATGGAAATGAGGTTAGTAGGCTGTGGAATGAGAGGTTTGGCCATATTAATTTCAAATATTTGCAGCAATTATAGAAAAACTCCATGGTTGAAGGCCTCCCGGTCATCAAGGAAACCATGTGAATTTGCAAAGGCTGTGTGATTGGAAAACACCCTGAGCACAAGTTCGATCGAGGGAAGGCAAACCGAGCTACATGCATATTGGGGCTGATACATTCTGATATCAACGGTCCGATGCCTATCACATCCATGAATGGATAAAGGTATCTCCTTACTTTTATTGATGATTTTTCAAGGTATACATGGGTTTTCTTTCTCAAAAAGAAATCATAAGTATGTGAAAAATTTTCTGAATTGAAGGCCTTGATCGAAAATGCCTCTGGGATTAAGATCAAGATCTTGAGATATGATAATGGAGGGGAGTATGTCAGTAATGATTTTCTATATATATGCTCCCAAAGTGGCATTCACGTCCAACATTCAATTTGCTACACTCCACAGCAGAACGGAGTAGCGCAAAGGAAGAATCGGTCTCTCAAGGAGATGACCACCTGTATGTTGGAATCCAAGAAGATTGCTGAAAATTTGTGGGCTAAGGCCATGAATTCTATAGAATACATTTAGAATAGGGTTCCACACTCATCCATGAAAGGGAAGACCCCTTTTTAAGCATACTTCGGACACAAGCTGGATGTGTCGAACCTACGGGTGTTTGGGTCCACTGCATGGGCCCGGATTCCGCTTGATAAAAGAAGGGATTTGCAACTACAAAGCATAGAATGTCTATTTATTGGGTATCCTGATGAATATAAAGGATTCAAGCTATTGTATATCAAGACCAAATAGATCATCATCGAGAGAAGTGTCAAGTTCGATGAGCTTCTTCAGGAGGTGGAACTAGTGAAGGAGAAAACTGCTGAATTTCCTTCCTATTCTACTGAATATTTGGATGATGAAATTGGGGGTGATGACCCTGATTTGGATCCTATGATTTCTCATATTAGTGTGCAGAAATCATTAGATGCTGAATCAGAACCTGAAGTGCAAAATCATCTTCCTACATGGGCCCGACAAACACTCTCCTCCACAGGAGACAACATTGGAAATCCGAATGATCCAAGGAGAACCCGGTCTGATTTCCAAAGAGCAGGTATTGCACTCTCTTGTATTGATAATTTGTTGTCCAAAACTTTATATTTGATGATCAGTTCAGATCCAAAATACTAATACCATGCTCGGAAGGATCCGAGATGGCAAGTTTCCATGGATGAAGAGATGAATTCTCTTCAGGAAAACACTACTTGGGAGCTAGTTTCTCTTCCTCCGGGAAGGAAATTAGTTCAATGCAAGTGGGTGTTTCAGACAAAGGTTGCTGCTGATGGAAGAAAATGAAAATATAAGGCAAGGAAGGTATCAAAAGGTTTCTCTCAGGTCCAAGGAGTGGACTACCATGAGACCTTTGCACCGGTTGCAAAAATGGACTCCATCCACCTTGTTTTGGCAATTTCAGCATCCAGTCACTGGGAAGTGCATCACATGGACGTTAATTCAGCCTTTCTGCATGGATATATTCATGAGGAGATATACATGAAGCATCCTGATGGGTACATCACTGATCCATCTTTGTTTTGCAAGCTAAAGAAGTCACTATACGGGTTAAAACAGGCCCCAAGAGAGTGGTATTCCAAGATGGATGCCTTCCTTCTCTCACAAAACTTTCAGAGATGTAGATCAGATCCAAATGTATATTTACAGAATTATGATGGTCATCTAATTATCATTGTTTTATATTTTGATGACTTACTGATCACAGGTAGCACAGTTGCCTCCATTTCAATGATCAAAACTGCTCTCCACAATGCCTTTGAAATGAGTGATTTGGGGCTTCTAAAACAATTTTTGGGGCTCGAAATTGAGCAATTATGGTCACTCAGTCAAAATACATTTCAGACCTGTTAGTCAAGTTTAACATGGTTGATTGTAGGCCTGCACCATTCCCTTTCCTTTCAGGGATCATCCTTGAAGAATGAAAGCACACCTCCCATGGACAGCACTATCTATCGACAGCTGATTGGTAGCTTGTTGTACTTGACACATTCTCAGCCTGGTATTTGTTATGCCATGAATGTTGTATAAATATACATACAACAGCATCATGATCTTCATTGGAAGGAATCCAAGAGGATCCTCCAGTATATTCAGGGAACCAGGACCTACGGCATTCACTATGTTGCAGACTCCGAGCTAGATCTGGTTGGATACATAGATTCTGATAGGGCAGGTGATTCTATTGATCAGAAGTCTACTTCCAGATATGTATTCATGTTTGGTGGTGGCCCCATTTTCTGGTCAAGCAAAAAGCAGGCTACCATAGCACTATATTAAGTAGAGGCCGAGTATCGAGGAGCGGTGAATGCTTGCATCCAAGTAGTTTGGTTGCAAGGCATTCTTTCAGAGTTTGATCTTGGTAGTACTTTGTCCACTGTCATCTTTTGTGACAGTCAAAGTGCTATTAATATCTCCATAGATCCAGTTACCAGGCAGAGGACTAAGCATGTATAGATCCACATGCACTATAACAGGGAGCTAGTGCACGACAAGACCATCATTCTGCAATACTACCTGACTGATGAGTAGATTGCAGACATCTTCACCAAGAGATTTTCAGAAAAGAAGTTCACTTACCTCCGTTCACTATTGGGGGTGAGTTCATTAGGGTGATTCAGACTACTTTTAGTGTTCAGCTTGAGGGGGGGTTTCCCACTGGGTTTTACCTCTTTTCCTCACTTAGTTTGTTTTGAGCATTGTTTCAGTTTCAGCATTGTACAGGGTGACCTATGGCCTTAGTTGCTGGGGCCCTAGAATTTTTATGCATTTGTGTTTTCTAACTCCTCCTGAGTATAGCTTAAGGGGGGGTGTTGGAGACATTTTCCACCATACACACTCTTTTTGGTCAAATTGGCCTAGTTAAACCATTATCCTAACTATGATTGACATTAATTGACATCAGTGGAGCATTAAATGTCATCATCCAGTCTCACCCACGCCTACCTTCAGTCAAGTAGGCTAACTTAGCCTTCTCCTACATTCGGGGAGGCTAACTGGAGCACTTCGAGGGTGATCTAAGTGATATTAATGCACCTAATTGCTAAATGGTGGTTAGAATCAGTTAAACATGTTAGATAAGGTGCCTCCTCTCATTAAATATATTATTTAATGATTATTTAATGAACTGGAGTCAACAGGGGCGCCTCCACCAACTTTTGATGTGTAGTTCAACTTCATTTAACCTCATCGGGGTTCACTGGAGTCAGTGTAGCACTACCTCTTGATGGTTGGTGAGATGTGACATGTGTCTGATCTCTTTCAGTTGAGACTCAATCATTTATTGCACTCCAACTTCAGTTAGGGTTAGTTGAGTCAATTAGGGTTTTGATCAGTGGTGAACTGAGTGTGGACCATGGCTTACAGTCAGTTAAGCTAGATTCACTCATTCAATTCGAATGACCTTCTAATGAATTCGAATTGTCTCTTCATTCATGCTTGTAGCATGACGTTGTAATTGTAATCATTAATTATTTATGTGAATACAGAGTGGCTACTATTCCTGTAGACCGATTACACCATTTCATGAGTTATTTGTTGATTAATCTTTAATGACATTGATTCTTTGTTCCTATATCAATATACAAGATTAATACCATAATCATTTGAGTCAAGGGAAATGTTGTGACATCTGACAAAAAAGGAAATAGAGGACTGTTTGGAGTCTAAGACGTTGGAATTTGCACAAGAAGAGAGCGCATGATCACGGTTGAGCGCATAAAACTGAGTGGACCAGTAAATATATTCTGACATTGATGAGATCTTCTTTGAAGAGTTTCCCATTGTGATGCACGAGTGGTTGTCAAGGTTGGAAACTCGGCAAACAAATTTCCTTGGAGGGGAAGTGATCGAGTGGAATGATCAGTTGGTTCACGAGATAACCAGTGTAAGTAACACCATATCTAGAGCTATTGAATTTTGGGTTGACGGTATTTTGCAAGGGTATATTACTGAGTTTGCAGTAGAGACTATAACCTCATATAGTGAGGCTGAAAGAAACATTTTTCAAGGACCGCGAAGAAGGTATTTGTTATCTATCAGCATGGGGATAAAGATGCTAGTTTATGATAAGGGAATATTGAAGCTGAGTAGTTGAGCCACATATCCAAGAAGAGGGGATATGTTGCGGAAAATCTACAAATAAAATGGTAAAAGATGAGCTGAGATGTTCCCAGGAAGTATAGAACCTAAACTAGAAGCTAGATTCCTAAGAAGTGGAAGGAGATTCAGATAGGGGAAAATAAGAAAGACTGAGGAGGGCCGATGAACTCCTAGTTTATTCGAAGAGAGTGAGCATGAAAATTAGTCGCAGTTGGATGAAGGGTCTTGCAGTGAAGAGGACTATAGCCCGATTTCTGAAGGAGTGAAAGAATCCAAAGAATCTGGAGAAACACCAAGATCAGGATGCAACTACATCAAACCCGGAGTATTGCTAGAGGTAAGGTATAGAGCCTCATCTCTTGAAAGAGTTGTTAATATTGACATTGCTAGTACTATGACTAGCACGCAGGAGGGTACACCTCCACTAAATTCATCAGATAACCTCAATGCCAACTCAATGACCACGCATGATATTTGGTTATCCACATTCAATGGGAATGGAGCATAGGATCTAGAGCAGCATTGGTTCCTCTGTGAAGCTGTTTGGATGGTTCACCTAGTTCACAACGTGGACCTGAGGAAAGCGCAGATTATCATGACTCTGAGGGGTCGTGCGCTAGATTGGTTTATGAAGTTCTGCGTAGTACCGCCACTGGGAGAACCAGAGAAAACCCTTGAAGATATACGGCTCGCGATGATTTTTTAGTTTAGAAAACCTAAATCTGAGTCACAGTGTATTACCAAGATCAAGGAAATAAAAAAAGCATTGACAGATTCTGTATGGGACTATGAACAATGGTTTAAAACTTTGATGGCCAAATTAAGTTTCCAAATGTTGGATGTACAACATAAAGATTGGTTTATTACTGCGCTATTACCACATAACTGAGGCCAATTTATGGAATAAAAGATTGAACCACAGACAAAAGCACTAGAATTAGCAATGAAGCTTGAAGCTTTGCCAATTGACGATGGTGCCATAGGAATGGTGCAGATTCAGTCAAAGTTGGCTAATCTAATGATAAAGCGTCAGGATATCAAGAAGGGTAAGGAATCCCAAGAATAGTTATGGTGTATGAGATGCAAAATGTATGGACACACCAAGGATAATTGCATGACCTACATGAACGATATTTCAGCAAGTGAGCCAAACCCATTGAGTTCCCACAAACTACCCTAGTTCCACATCTACTAGACTAGAGGAAATCGGGACGAAGAGTGTCTATACTTGCAAAAAGTTGTAAGTACCCCAGAAATCATCTTCTATAAATTTTGTAAGTTAGTAGGTCATGAGGAGAAGGATTGCAGAGCATACCAGCTCTTGAAGGAAAAGACGGTCGACACCTACTTGATGAAGAATGATGGGAAACCTCAGGATGAACCGGCGCAAGAATCATATCAGCCTACGCAGTTCCCACCCAATCAGTATCAAAACCAGTATCAACCTTAGTATCCTCCAAAACAACCATATGCGCAACTTAATCACTATCAGCCACACTACTAGCATAACCAGTACCCCCCGTAGCAAGCACACCCAAAGGGAAGGGGTGGTGGAAACATTAGAGGTCAAGGATAAGAAGGATTTGGTAGAGGAAGGGGTCAATTTACATGCTATAACTGTGTACATCTAGGTCATTATGCAAAATATTCTCAAGAACCTGCAAACACATGCTCATATTGTAAAGCACAGGACCATAATGTAGAGCAGTGTTTGCAGTTGATTACGAAGTGGCAAGCTATGAACATTATAGGCTCTCACCCTGTGCAGAATCCAAACCCAAATCCAAATCCTAACTTGAATGTCTAGATGATTGCTGCTCATCCAAGAGATCCAAGTGTTGTTGTCATAACATGAGGAGGTGTTGTGACCGGAGCTGATCAAGATGTAGCTCAAGAACAATTGCAACCGCAGGTACTACCAGTGGAGCAGAATAAAGTACCATTCAACATTCAAAAATAGAAGCAAGTATTTTTGGACATGCGACCAAAGTTTGTAGATCAAGAAAAACCATTGACTTCAGGTGAAGTCAGGGAGATTCCTGAACGCTTCCAACAACTATTCCAGAAGCAAATCCCAAAAAATGTTAGTAATCTCAAATCTTTTATGTCAAATTTCTTAGCGCTAATGCAAGATAAAGATTTTTTCGTAGAACTACAAGCATTGATAGAAGAAACACCAGAAGAGTCACAACCAAAAAGGAGAGTTAACTAGGTTAAAAAGAAAATTAAAACTAGGCGCGAGTTAAGAATGACTGCGCAAATAGGAAACTACGACATGAATTACATCATTTTAGAACTAGGCTTGGACGTCAATATTTTGACATGACAAACCTGGGAGGGTATGGGAAAGCCACACTTGGAATAGTTTCCTATCTAATTGTGACTTGTGAATCAGGAAAAGGTCCTACCAATTGGTAGGTTGAGTCAAGTCCCTGTTGACATTGAAGGGTTGCACACATTTGCGGAATTTGAAGTCATTAACATTGTCAAAGACATGAACCCATATCCCATGCTACTGGAGATATATTGGGCCATAGATAATCAGACCATTATCAATTTCAAGAAAATGATACTCTCATTCAAGGATAATAAGATGAGTGTAGTATATCGGATTGATCCATTAGAGGGATAGAGATACGTCGAGCCTGTCTATAATGAGGGATAGGGTGATTACCTCAACCATATATACAATGTCACTGGCTTACAAGAAGATTATATCAATCCAATAGCAGATGGAAACCTAAGTTGGAAGATTGCTAGCTCATGCACATCCGACTCAGGAGAGGCCTTGGAGAATTGGAAAAACTAGTTGTATGAGGTCTCTATGAGGAGGTGCACCAGAATTATGAGGTCTGTGCGACGAGTGGAGAATGAGCTATGAGATACTCCCACCTATGAGGGGTTACCTAATCTTGTAACCTTCCTACATGAGTTTGAAGAACTCATCATAGAGTCACAGTGCTTGTCTGCACTAGACCGTGTACTAAAAGCTACACCTACAAGATGGTGGGGCATGCACAAGCAGTCCATATCAGAATGGCCACACTACAGAATATTGATGCAAGTCAGATTCGATGAAGAACTCACCACTATGAGTCACAAGTACATAGGGATGCAAACCCCGTCGAGCACATAAATAAATGTCGCACCGCATTTGCAGAATACCTGCATTAGGAATGGGTTCATCATTTCATTCACATATTGGAAATGACACCCCGAAGTTGGTATACATCTATGGAGTTGTGACAAGGAACTCAAGATTGGGAAGAGGTAGCTAAACAGTTTGCGCACACATTTGAATTTGCTAATGAGCAATCTACAGTGGATGTTGCACTTCAAACGATAAAGGACAAGATATTTTCTGAAATCCCTATCGTAGAGGGAAATTCCCACCAGTGCAATGCGACCATCCAGCAATGGATGGCATGTTACAATCTAGCTGGAGACCCAGATGATGATCCAATTAACATAAACATACCCAAATTAGAGGGTACATGCACAGTGAAAGGAAGTGGTATTTCAAGCGACTAGTTCCTCAAGCCACTGAAAATCAATAAAGTAAACATTGGGTCTCCAGAGAACCCAAAGTTCACCAACATAAGAGATTATTGGAATGAAGAGACGGTCATGAAGATCACAGACTTGTTGCATGAGTTTCAGGATCTATTCCCTACCAATTTTTCAAAGATGAAGGGGATAATAGGAGACCTAGGGGAGATGAAAATACCCCTAAAGCCAGATGCTAAGCCTGTCAAACAATGACCTTATAGGTTGAATCTGAGGTATAAACAAAAGGTAAAAACATAATTGGATCGCATGCTCGACGTAGGAATCATTGAACGTGTTGAGGAATCAGAGTGGATCATCCCCATAATGATCCAGGATAATAAAACCACAGGTGAATTCAGGATCTTCGTCGACCTAAGGAAGCTGAATGATGAATTCCTAGACGATCCATTCCCAACACCATTTACAGATGAAGTATTGGAAAGCATCAGAGGGAAAGAGATGTATTCATTCACCAACGAATTCTCTAGCTATCATCAAGTCAAAATTGTGAAGGTGGATTTCCATAAAACAACCTTCGTCACAGAATGGGGATGCTACCAGTATACGGTAAAGCCCTTTGGACTCAAGAATGCACCTGCTATTTTTTCTAGAATAGTAGTTTCTGCTTTTAAATATTTCATTCATACTATTTCTTGAGGTCGAATTTGATGATTGGACTGTGTTTGGTCTATTAAGAGAACATATTGAGAGTTTGTGCATGATGTTGGGCCACTGTCGCTAGTATCGGATCATGCTTAATTCCAAGAAATGTATTTTTTGTGCACCATTTAGTGTGTCATTGGGTCATGTTGTATGTTGCAATGGAATTTTGGTCGACCCAACAAAAGTTGTGATTATCCTAGACTTACCACCACCCACATCAGTCACGCAACTCAGATTAGTGTTTAGACATATAGAAGAATACAGGAAATTCATCAGAGGATATGTACAGATAACTGCGCACATGGATAATCTATTGAAGAAAGATGCAAAGTTTCACTGGATGGAACCCTGCCAAAAAAGATTGGATAAATTAAAGAACAAGATGGCCACTTCTCCAATACTAGTATTTCTGTACTAGAAGAAGGAATTCCATGTTCACGTCGACGCGTCATCTTTCACGCTCGATGTAGTATTGACACAACTAGGAGAGGGTGCGCTTGATCACCCTATTGATTTTTCTAGTAGGAAATTATCGATGACAGAGAAAATTTACACGGAAACATAAAGAGAAGGACTCACCATGGTATACGCGCTACAGAAATTCTGAAATTACTTACTGGGTGGAAATTTCAAAATATAAACTGATCATTTGGCTTTAAAGTACCTGGTAAACAAGCCAGTGTTGGGGCGAAAGATATACCAATGGATCCTCCTGTTTCAAGAATTTGAATTTGAGGTCATATTTAAACCTAGTCGACTGAATGTCAGGCCAGGTCACTTGTCATGGATAGAAAGTGGTGAAGAACAAACAAGTCTGGAGGATAAATTTTCTGATGCGCAACTATTTGCAATCCACATGATAGAAGATCAGAATATAGAGTTTAATGCTATCATCCATCTCCTCAGCACAGGTTATGCACCTGAAGGATTATCCACTAACCAGAAGAAAATTTTGGTTGTCAAAGCTGCTAATTATATGTTGATTGTGGGACATCTGTACAAGTTGGGCGCGGATGAGATACTGCATGGATATATTTTCGACTATGAGAGACCTTGGGTAATGAGTGAAGCACATGTCAGTGTCCCAGGAGGACACTATGTAGGAAAGGAAACTGTGCACCAGATATTACAAGTAGGACTATGGTGGCCAACCACACACATGGACACTAATAGTTTCTGTTGACGCTGTGATATCTTCCAGAAAATAGGAAAATCGTCTCGTCGCGATGAGATGTCGCTTGCACCACAGATAATACTACAAGAATTCAACAAGTGGGATGTTAATTTCGTCAGACCAATCAGTCCACCCGGTAATATGACTGGCACACACTACATTATCACTGTGACAGACTACTTAACCAGATGGGAAGAAGCCGCGCATGTTAAATATTGCACCGCTGTGACTACGGCGAAGTTTTTTTTTGAAAATGTGGTGACCAGATTTGGCTGTCCAAAAATTCTACTCAGCAACCAAGGTATGAATTTTGTTAACAAAATTATTGCTAATCTTACTGCAGAGTTCTAGATCTAGCATAAGAAGACGACACCCTATCATCCTCAGGAGAAAGGAATGGTTGAAGCCTTCAACAATATTTTGGAGAATGCATTAACCAAAGCATGCAATGTGCATCGAGATGACTTGGAACAGAAAGTGTGAGTTGTGTTGTGGGCATACCGAACAACTTGCAAGTGACTAATATGGCACACGCCATTCAGACTGGTGTATGGATAGGAATCTATTGTGCCAATGGAGTACATTGTGCTGATTCTAAGTATTGTTGTGTTGACAAAGATGGCCGACGGAGATGTTGTTGAGCAAAGGTTGTCACAGCTTATTCAGATGGAAGAGGAATGCTTCGTCGCATGATTCCATCAGACTGTCAAGAAGTAGAGGTAGAAAGCATGGCATGATTGCCATATCTGGGTTAAGCCATTCAAAGTCGGAGGACTTGTGTTTCTGTATGACAAAAAATTCTTCAAACATCTAGGAAAGTTAAAAATACATTGGCTAGGGCCATATACGATTGCGCACATCAATGACGTAGGCGCAGTAAAAATACAGAAACTAGATGGAACATACGTCATGGGTATGGTGAAGGGAAGTCGCCTGAAACATTACTATGATGGCCATGGAATTCCTGGCTAAGATTGTGCCGCACGAGAAGAAAAAAGAAATACAAGAGAATGCAAGGAAACTGTTGCTTCGCATGTCTGCGACAGAACTAGGAAAAGAGCAGGAAAAAGCAAGAATGACAAGCTGGCCAAAATTAAAGTGTGAATATATGGAAAATATTGAGGCAGTTATGGTAGCTAAGAATCATCAATTCGATGAGATACAAGGAGAATGATGGCATGCTTTTCGGTCCCATCAATCGTCCTCATCATAACTACCATAACTTCCCTGATAGGTACAAATCAAAAATCGAGTAGTCAAATTGATGAGGAATGCATCGGTCGAGAAGAAGATGTGATCGACTAGACCTCGGCCTCCCATTGCATGATGATCCTAGGATGTGTAGGAACCTATAAAGCAGAGCTTTGTCATCAAGTTTCAATTTACATGCACCCGTGAAGAGAGAACAAGAGACGAGAGTTCACAGAGCTGAAGCCTGTAACAGAGAGCGAGGTGAAACTCATGGTCATTGATATTTCCAGTGCTAATAAGCTTTTCAACATAACTATAGGCCAGACATGTCTGATTCAAGAGGAAATCGAATCACCCGAGGTACAACAACCCAAACATGAACTAGAACTAGAATCAATAGCACGAATAATAAAGAAACCTGTCCTTGTGGCCCGTTCATCCCCTATCCCACCCCTTGGTTTGGGCCCTGTGTTGAACCCTATTCAGAATCCACTAGTTTCAGGTTCACAACCAGTCATTCCATTGAGTGAGGTTGGAGAGTCATGAAGGAAGAAACTGTCAAATAAATGCAAGGATAAGGCCATTGCAGACATGCCTAAACAGGACCTGATGGAGGAGGATGCACCAGACTCAACACCCTAAGATGTTGACACTGCCAGGGAAGAGGAAACATTTCCCAAATATATTCATCCAAGGAGAGCCGATGTGCAAGAGGTAAGGCTCTTGAAGAAAGAACACACAACCTTAGTGACACCCATGATCCCCAATGGTGTGCCCCTCTTGATGGACATAGTGTCGAAGATCGCCAACCTACAGTTTGAGAATTGTGACACCCACAAGAAGGTGGACATGGAAAGGAGGAACTACATGGTTATGGTTCAATTTGGGCCAATTGAGCCCCAACTATTAGTACCAATGGAGTGGGCCAGTGGTGTCGATAGCATGGGCTTGCTGAATCTTCTACTCATCCCGTACTTTGGGAACAACATCCAGGAGACCACGTATGTGAAGAAGCTCCGTGTCTCCTTTTGAAGAGAATGTTTATGGCTTGACCGACCCTACCGTGTCGACATCTATCTCATCTCGTCGATAACGGGTATGTCGAATTTCGAACATGAACCTGTGCCATATTTGCGGTAGAATAGAGACACCACCAATATGAAGAATAAGTATAAACTTCAGCGAGAAGGTAGGGGATTCCTTATTGCCCCTATAGAGGAAAACATGGTAAGGTTTGCATCCAGAATCTTATCTTGCAAGTTGTTGTACAAGATGAGACCTGCTGATTTCACCACTGGCACGATAGAAATCGCAGAGCAGTGCGTAGCAGGATTAATATTTAACTGGTTGCAGTTCCTGCTGAAAAAATTGATAGATGATGTAGAGCAGGTGCAGGGGGAACCTAGGGCCAAATTTCATTACTCCTAGCATCTCATCCTGATCTCTTTCATTCTGTGGTCCAACCCGCTAGACAACTTGCCGATCAATGTCCTAGTTATTTTCCTTGGCACAAAGTATCAAAACCTCTGGGAGGATAAGGAGGAGAAGATCTACCAGATAGATAATAACATCACTTTCTTTCTACATGGAAGGCACTGCACGCTGTTATAAGGTAGTCCCATAGAGTACGGGCTACAACGGTCTAGATATATGTGGCACTCATAAACTTCCATGACGGTGTACATAACACTATTCTTGAACCGAATCAAGACCCAACCAAGCAAGTGCACCAGGCATGGTTTATGATCACTGATACAAACGTAAACACAATTATCCAGGAGTGGCCTGAAGAATGGCGCGGCCTGGTATCAGAGCTGATGGATGAAGGAGAAAACCAAGAATACCCACTAGCTAACCAAGGTGGAAACGTTGACGTAGGAACTAATGTGCAAAACAGTCATGGAAATGGACAAGCGAATGGTCAGGGGCATGACCAAGATGATGGGAAAGGCAATGATAGTGGCGACAAACAAGGTAATCATATTCCAATATCTGATGATGATGATAGTGCATGAATAAAGGATGATGATGATGATGATAAGGATGATGACTCTGAGGGAACACCTACTGATGAGGATGTGAAGAAGGCCTGGGAAGAGCCACATCGGCCACAGTGTAAGAAGAGGAAAGTGGACAAATCGTCTAACACAGTCAACTTAGCCGATGAGGACATAAGCTTATTTTCTGATGCAGTTGTAGAGGTTGCAAAGTCTATCTTGAAAGGAATAAGTAAGAAAAAGCAATGACTGACCAACAAGCTCGCTGAGCATATCATCCAGTTGACAAAGGCCATAAACGAAGTTAAATCCACTGTCGAGGTTGAAACTTAGGTTGTAGACCCCAATACCCCAGTAGTAACACCAGAGCTAGTGTCGCTGATAAAAGTAGAAATCTAGGCACGAGTAATGGAGATGGGGACACCTGAGTTCCATAATGTCATCCACGGGTTTGATGCGTTGTTTATGGAATTCTCTAAACTCACCCTCACTGAAGTCTATGCTGTGTAACAGGCGGCTGCGACTGACATACGCCTCAAAGAGAATGTGGTGTCATATAAGGAGACCAAGCATAAAATAAAATCAATAGTGTGAAAAACACTCCTTAGAGAAAAGGAGCAGGAAATTGAGGCCAGAGAACAGAGCAGGCTTTCCCTCATTGAAGCTATCAAAAGCATGGTCACAGAGTTCCCACTGGAAGCAGGTCAAGAAGATGAAGACTTAGTCACTAGGGTTTTTCACCTCTTCAATATCATGGTGGAACTCAAGAATCAAGTGGAAGAGCTTCAGGAAAAGTAGGTACCAAGTACACCTCCTGAGGTGCTTGAAGAGAAAAGAAAAGCAGCATCTGTGGCAGTTGCGAGGATCAGCAAAGGAGAAAAACTTTGCACTGAGGAAGTGGAAGTCATTTTCACGATGTGGGAAGTGCTTCTGGAGGATGAAAATGTGAAGAAGATCAAGGAAGACGCATGACAAGATGATGAGAAAATCATGGAGGTAAAGGTAAAGATGAAAAAGCTACTGCTTAAGGAGAAGGTGACAAAGATCGCTGAGTTCAATCAGCTCCAACAGGAAGTCCAAGATCTCCATGACCAAGAGAGGACTAGGAAGGAGGAAGTAGCTATGCACCAGTCAGAAGAAGCATGAGTTACAGGGCTTATTCAGCCTGTACAATAGAAACGTCAACACATTGCACAGTCATTAGAAGTAGGACCATCAGAACATATCAGTTCTGACTGTCTAGAACAATTCAGTAAGAAGGCAGAGGAAGTAACAAAGGAATTTTCCAAGGTGAAACAAATTTTGAAGGAATTCTAGGACAAGGTTGGTCCTGTCGCGTAGCTTGAGCCAGAGGCTTGAGTTTTGTGAACACTCAAATTTTTTGGTGAAGTCCATTTTTCTTAGTGCCTCAGGACAAGCCACATGTGAGTGCTGGGGGCATGTTGGGCCAGGAAAAGTGCACAAGGAATAATCTACCGTGTAAGTGCAAGAAGAAAAACGGGTGCACGACAGAGGAAAATCCGGTAAAAGAGGAAGTTGTGATGAGGATAGGTGTGACATGAAAAATAAAATCTAGATTCAGTGGAAGAGGTAGGTAGAAGAGTGAAAGTGGAACAGGTACAAACTGGTGGAAGACTGCAGAAGAACAAACCGATGGAAGGCTAAAGGACAATTTTGCGGCTAGTTATGACCAGTACAGACAGGATGAAAGACGTTTCTGCGGCTAGTTAAAGATGTGGTTAATGTAATGCAAGAATTTTGTGGCTAGTTTGTCCTGTCATCAATTTAATTAAAGATATTTTATAACTACTTGCATCTATAATAACTGAGCAGTACTCAGTCGATCTTGCGCGGTCTTGTAAATACTATAAATAGGAGGAACTCGTTCTGTATAAGGGTTATTTTAAAGAGGTAGCTTCAAGAAGTAGATTTAGTTAGATTCATTAAGAGTATAGTAATAAGTAGAAGGATGTTGAGTCATGGATCTATAGTTGATTTTTCATACTGTTAGTAGAAGTAGTCTGCAGCTGAGTGCGCAGACAATAGAGTAGAAGAGTCGATCCAAGCTCTGTGCGGATCAGTAGGAGTAGATAGAATCAATAAACCAGAGAGAATGAGAGAAAGAATATTGATTTATATAGACATATCTTAAGAACAATTTGCAATTTACAGAGTGCAAGGTGCTACACACATTTATCATCCCAGATGAAGAGCACCTTGGTGGTTTTTGCCATATGGATTTCCACGATAATTTCCTGTGTCGAATGGAAGGATGTTGTTGAATGATTGAATTCTTATGTGAATTTTTTCTTACTTATATTGTTTACAATTACAGTTATTGTTGAATGTATGTTACAATATTACCAATTAGTGAATGAATGAATTTATAAAGAATTATCAACATGTTAGGTACAGTTTTCTGGTTAAATCTGCTAAGTTATAATATAATCCGCACAATGTCGGTCAAGTATAAGGAATCAGTTGCATCACACCGTTGCACCATTTTTTGAGTTGTAAGGACAAGGTCGTGTCACGCACGGGTTGTGGCACATAGTTGTACCTATGTCATAGAGTTAAATACTCCATCCCACCGTCTCTGTTGAGCACCTTGTCCATGCGCCAAGCGACTATAATTCCCTCACCATTTGCAGAACATGGATCTGGTAGTTACACATTAAGATATCTCGGGTGAGACTCTGCCTTCTTTGCGGGCATTGTCGACTAAGATTTATCTATTGGGACGACGTATTTTAGTGTCTTGTTGGTATTGTGTTGTTTTTGCACCACAGGTTGAGACAAGAAGAAGAAAGAGGCCAAGAATATGTGCACCTAATTGATGGGAAACCATCAAAGAATAACATCACTTAGTTAGGAGGCCTAACTGTAAAAAACAAAAGTTAATATTCACAATTTGGTTCAAGCTATAACTTGGACAATATATGAGATAAACAAGTCTCCATTATGTCCTCTCTTCCTATACCTACTTGTTAATCTCTCTTTGAAATCAAGGACATATTCTTCTCTTGGCTATATGATTGGCTTTTTAGTTATACACTTAGTGTTTTATCTTTCCCTAGTTCAATATTGGTCTGGGAGTTACGTTTTCACTCCCACTTTGTACCTACAATTTTAGAATACTAGTTTGTCCACTATATAGTAGCAATTAGTTTGGCACATGATCCATGGTTATCAATTCCACTTAGCGAGGTAAGAATATATATTTGTTATGGCTCTAGGGAGATGAACTAACAAGTTTGAAGCCTACTATAGATAGGGTAACATATTTTTTACTTGTTTTCTAGCCATGACAACTATTTTTTGGTATATAAACAACATAAATTTATATAATATCACATACTAGTACAAAAACTTGTCAATGTCTAGGTAAAAATGACAGCAAACCTTGCATAGGTAGATATGTTTCAGGTTCTTTCTAAGCATAACATAAAACATAGTCAAGAGTAGTATTTGATTCAAAAAATGTATATAGAATACTAAGAAAATGAAGTGAATAATACCTTACTAAAATCATAATATAACTTTAGGCCATTTTCCTTTAAGGTCCCACATAGAGAGCGATCACTAAACAAAAAAAACCATTAAAAATTAAAGGAAAGGGTCTCTAAGGGTCACTCAAATTCACTAATGACAATATCCTTCTCTAGAGACTCATGTTCCTCATCATTTAGGGGCCAATAATATCTTAAGGTCGTGAGTATGAGCTGAATGAACTATTCCAGTACATACTACTTTGGGGTGCCAGGTTATGGACATGAGAGATATTGCAGTGATCTAATTGATAAAATCCATCTATGTCTTTAGAAGAACTAGAATACAATGAAGTTTCAATTATAATGTATAGGGTATCTCACAAATCTAAATCCAAATTCATATGCATTAATTTATAATCTAATTGAATTTTAAAACTTTTTATCTCTAAATTCTTGTATAAGATCATTTTTTTCTTTGTGCCACATATTATGTATGATATTGGAAATTAGTCAATTAAGTGTTCCATCTATTAGCAAATGTCCAACCGTGGACTTGTATATAGATGAACATATTGTATATCTTCTAATATCCATTGATAGATGATCATGGATTCATTTTGGATGGTTATACCCAAAGTTGACAAGATGATAACTAGGAAACACCATCCAAAGACACCCACTAGTCCTTGATAGAGTTTACCTTAACTAAAAATTACCTCGTCTTCTTATTTCCATGTTTCTACTTTGACTAAAATTGGATAGTATGTTCCTTTTCCATTCTTTCTTTCGGCCTTGGAGCTAGCCCTGGTGATTCTGGGAGATGCATTTCCAGTAGACTATCCAAAATTTTATATTGACCTATGACCATTTTCCAATGAGTTGATGTTTGCTGAATTCTTGTTGGATAATATCCTTTCTTTGAATGATGCATTGATGCTTACTTCTCGACGTTTGGAACTGGGGAGGATACTTTATCACTATTAGTACATGCAGTAATGTAACTCTCTAAAATATTTTGTGAGATTCCATCTCTTGTGATTTGCTTGAAAAGTGACCCAATATCTCTTTTGTTGTTTGTCGATAGATTAAAACTCAATCATATTAGTTACATTAGGCTCTGAAAGACATTAGATATCATCAATTGTGAACTTTTTTTTAATATGACTAAAAAAACCTACTTTTATTTGGGACTGTAGTATGCTTCACTCCATTATAAATATCCATATCAAGGTGTTCTGATTCATCATCTATGCATAATTGCTTGGAAAATGGTCCAGCAGACACCCTGAGACATTGTGGCATTGATGGACATCTTAACCCATGGTCATCCTTGACCCTAAACTCTGAAACAAATTTTGATTCATCAATTGTACCTTGCTTGGAAACAAGAACAACCACTCCCTTATTGTTAGCCGTTGAGTACATCAATATTTTGTTATTATTCAAGTATGAGTTACACTATGATTTTATAATAAATCTTGGCTTGGAGGAAGTGGGAATTTGTTGGGCTAGGAAAGGAGACAAGGAATAAGCTCGAGCATAAGAAAAAGAAGGTATGTCATGTGAGCAACATGAAGAAAAAGAGGCCACAAAGGAAGCAAAAGGGACCGGCGTAGGCGGAATAAAGATGCACATGGTGGAGGAAAGGTAAGCATATATGTGATAATGGCTGGAAAGAGATAGGGGGAGATNAAGAAAAAGAGGCCACAAAGGAAGCAAAAGGGACCGGCGTAGGCGGAATAAAGATGCACATGGTGGAGGAAAGGTAAGCATATATGTGATAATGGCTGGAAAGAGATAGGTGGAGATAGTGGTAGTTAAAGACAGCGTAAGCCTGTGGCAACGCACGTATGAAGGAATATTTTGTAATTCAGGCTAATAGTGCCTTGTGTCAATCCATGACATCTTGTTTTGATAGCTAATCATGACTTGTAACTGAGAAGCAGTATGTAGTCGATCCTGCGTGGTATGATAGAAGTTATAAATAAGAAGAACCCTTTCTGTATAAGGGTTGGACTTGGTTGGATTTTGTTGGTTGTTTTGGGTAGAGGTTGTCTAGAACCAAGGACACCATTTTTGTTGTGTTTGAGTTAGATTTAGTGGAAGGGAAGAATTGGAAGATTCTAGTAGTAGTAGGAGGATGTTGAGCCACAGATCTTGCAGCTGTGTGCGCAGACCGCTAGGAATAGAAGGGATCTGCAACTGAGTGCGTAGACAGTAGATAGAAGAGTCAATCCAAGCTGTGTGTGGATCCGTACAAGTAGATAGAAGAATAAACCAGAGAGCATGAGAGCAATAAGTCTGAGTCATAAAATACATATCGTAAGATCAGTTTGTAATTTGAAAATTGCAAGGTGCTATATCCAATTCTCATGCCAGATGAAGAGAACCTTGGTAGTTTTTCCTAGATGGGTTGTTGATGTAATTGTAACTTCAGAATGTATTCACTTGTATTTCTTATCTATTGTAACCCGATGTTTATTCCAGTATGTATTTGTAATGTACTTGAGTCCTGTCATGCCCTGAGGTTCCTATCGGGATTTTCTATAATGTAAACAAGTCATGTCAAGTCAAGGTGGGTAACCCTCCTATTGTCTAAGGGTTAAAGTCCCCGCAGTTCCAGGGCACTAGGGTTATTAGACTCACCTAGTGAAGTCGGCCCTAGTTGGGTTTAGTCAAGTCAGGAATTAGTATAAATAGAGAGCTAGCCTCTCTATTTATCACACACTCACTCACACTCAGTTGTAGCACATAGCTGAGGAAGAGAAAGACACTGGGGCAAGGCAGAAAGAGGTTAATGTTGTCGGGAGATCATCTTACTGTTTTTGGGTTTCACTTTTGGTTCTGATTCTATCTTTGAGGAAGTTTCATGGTTTTCTCCATTTATGGTTTCCTCGAGGAAAAACACTGTGTTCATTGTCTCTTGTGTTTGATTACTGTGCTTGTTGTTCTCTCAATTAAAGATCCTAATGTTATTCTAGCTTAATGTTAAAAATCTAACATGGTATCAGAGCTAACCTAAGAAGAAGACACTGTACAACTGCGGAAATTGGGGCTTCCTATTTTGTGGATCTCTGTGCCCATATTTTCAGCAAACATAGGGTGGAATAAATCTCCTCCCTATGGTGCATCTTCCTGTCGAAGCATAATCCAATTATGAGGTTTTTCAGTTTTGGACCCGACACTACTGCTGAAAATTAGGGTTTTTCACAAAAGTGGATTTTTTCAGTGATCCCAGGATTGGATTGATCTCCTCCCCAAAATCAAAGTTAGGGATCAAATTCAAAGCATTTGGTTGGACAGAACTCCGGAAAAGCAAAAACCTAATCTTCTCCCGAACTAGCACTACAGGATTTCAGCTCCAAATACAGATCCGACATCTTGACCTAATAAGATCTAAATATTTTGTATTTCCATTTGAGGTTCTCAATTAAGATGTCTCATCATACCAAGCTTGATGGAAATCTTGAGGGAGCTGATAAATTCTAAGCTTAGAAGTATAGGATCTCCTTGGTCCTGGAAGAAAATGAGTTGGACTCCTATATTAGTGAGGAGGTTCCAGTTCGAGAGGGAGATGAGGCCAAGGACTTACATACGAAGAAGTTGGTTATGGAAAAGAGGATCATTACTGATTCTATCAAGGATCACCTCATACCACAGGTGTCCTCCCTCAAGAAACCTAAATCCATGTTCGATGCCCTAACCAAACTGTTTGAAGGGAAGAACATCAATCAGAAGATGACTCTAAGGAACCAGTTGAAGAATGTAAAGATCTAGAATGAGGAGACCATCCATTCATACTTCACAAGGGTCTCCCAGATCAAAGAACAATTGGAAGCAATAGATGAAGAAGTGGAGAATACAGAAATTGTGTGACAACCTTGAATGGCCTCCCTAGGTCATGGGATTCTTTCATCCAAGGAATCTGTGCTAGAAAGAAGTTAGTCAATTTCAGTAGACTGTGGGAAGAATGTTCACAAGAAGAAGCTCGGATAGCAGCTCGAGAAGAAAATATGGGAAGTGAATATCAATCTCTCACAATACACTCCAAGAAAGGAAGAAGGAAAAATCATCATCACCAAGGTAAGCATTCTCATAAGAAAAACAATCCTGTAAGAAGGGATCCATCCAAACTCATATGTTATACATGCGATGAAATATGACACTTTGCTTGAAATTTTCCCATGAATAAGAATGGATCCAAGAAGAATAAGAAATCCAAAAGAAGACATCATGCTCACACTGCTGAGTATGATGATCCTCCCAGGAAGAGAGTAAAGAAAGAAAGTGAAGACTCTTCATGAAGATGAATATGTTCTAATCTCCGCTCTCACAGGAACTGTCACTCATGGAAGCAAATATTGGCTTATTGACAGTTGGGCTTCCAAACACATGACAGGTTTCAAGGAATCCTTTGAGAAACTATCCGAACATAGTTCACCCCATAAGGTGAAACTTGGGGATGACTACCAATATCCCATAAAAGGTAGTGGTGAATCCTCCTACAAACTAGACTAGGGAAAATCTATGAAAATGAAGGACTTCTTGTTTTTACCAGGACTAAAGAAGAATATTCTATCCATATCAGAATTGGATGCAAAAGGCATGAGGGTTGCATTTGTAGATGGCCAAGTCCTCATGTGGTCAAGAGGAAAGACTATTGATGATGCAATAGTGATTGGAGAACAAGAAGGAGGTTTATATAAATTGAAGGGCCATCCAAAACAATCTTTGGTCCATGACACAGTAGAGCCAAATGAATTTTGGCATAGAAGGCTTGCACATGTGCATTACAGAGCGCTACCACTTGCAAGCAAATCTGTTGAAGGCCTTCCATAAATTCAAGCAAAACATGAATGGGTCTGCAAAGGATATGCGAAAGGAAAGAATACAAATAAGACATTTCCAAGTAGTGAGAGCAAGGCAAAAGGAATCTTGGAAATCATCCACTCCAATGTATGCATACCAATGTCATCAAGTTCACTAAGTGGGTATGTATACTATGTTTCTTTAATTGATGAATTTTCTAAGAAGACATGGATTTACTTCATGAAGAACAAAGATGAAGTTTTCAGCAAGTTCAAGGAATTCAAATCCTTGATCGAGAACCACACAGAAAAGAAGATCAAGACCTTTCGATCAGATAATGGCAGAGAATTCAAATACTTATGCAAAGAATCAGGGATTAAGAGGGAGTTATCCACTCCATATAATCCACAACAAAATGGGCTTGTAGAGAGGAAGAATAGAACTATCATGGAAGCTGCAAGAGCAATGCTTCATGATCAAGATCTTCCCATGCATCTATGGGAAGAAGCTGCCAGAACATCGGTGTATGAATAGAACCATACTCCACACAAAGTAGTCAAGAACAAGACACCGGAAGAAGTATTTTCCAGCAAGAAACAAGAATTCAGCCATATCATAACATTCGGTTGTCCAGTGTACATACACATTCCAAAAGAGAAGAGAACGAAACTAGATCCTTCAGGAAAGAAGGGTATATTTGTGGGATACTCTGAAAGCTCGAAGGCTTACAGAATATACTTCCCAGGATTCAAGAAGATCGACATCAGCATGGATGTAACATTTGATGAAGACTCAGCTTACAACAAATCCAGAAAGAGATCTGTTGAAGAACCTGATGAAGCAAAAGCACCCAATATTCATGATACAACCATGAATGAAGAAATTCAAGAAGAAAATCGAGAATTTGAAGAACCACAAAGACCTGTAGATCCACCTCAAGAGAAGAATCCTCACAAGAGGAAACCTGCTTGGGTACGAGAAATTATCTAAGGTACGGAAAGATAGGGGGCTCTAGAAGAGAATCATAGAGAAAGAAAGAGAACCAGATCTTGCTCTGGATATGTAGCTTTACTATGTAACTTTATCAATGAAGAACCTTCCAATTATGAAGAAGCAGCAGAATGAAAAGAATGGAAGGATACTATGATCGAAGAGTATCAATCGATCATGAAGAAATATGTTTGGGATGTTGTCCCAAGACCAGAAGGGAAGTTGGTTGTAACTTCTAAATGGATCTACAAGATCAAGCATGTTGCAGATGGTAGCATAGAGAAATATAAGGCAATATTCGTGGCTCATGGTTTCTCACAGAAAGAAGGAATAGACTATGAATAAACCTTTGCACCTATAGCCATATACACTTCCATCAGATAAGTAGCCTTGTACAGTTTGAAATAGGCACCCAGGACATGGTACGGCAGAATTGACAACTTTCTATCCAGTTTTGGCTTTACCAAGAGTAAAGCAGATTCCAACCTTTACTAAAAGGTTGAAGATGGCAACCCAGTGATGCTACTACTATATGTAGATGATCTGTTTATAATAGGTATGGATGGGTTGATTGCTGATACGAAGAGAAAGCTTGTTGCCGAGTTTGAAATGAAGGACTTGGGTATGATGCATTATTTTCTAGGCATGGAGGTGTGGCAGAATGCGTATGGAATCTCCCTTGGACAAGGGAAGTATGCAGTAGAGATCCTGAAGAGGTTTGGGATGATGGAATACAAGGCCATGACCACACCTATGGCATCAAACTTGAAGCTATTGAGTGATGCTTCATCAGAGACAGTTGATGCTACAATGTATCATCAGATGATTGGGTCGTTGATGTACCCGATGAACACGAGACCTGACATTTTCTTTGCTGTGAACACCTTGAGCTAGTTCTTGACAGATCTGAGACATGTTCACTTGATTGTTGCAAAGCATATTCTGAGGTACCTGAGGGGTAAAATTGATTATGGGCTCAAGTACGAGGTGAATCAGAAGATTAACTTGGAGGGTTATGTTGATTCAGATTGGGAAGGAAGTGCCATCGATAGGAAGAGCACTTCAGGGTGTTGCTTCAGTATGGGATCAGGTGTGATCTCTTGGTTTAGCAGGAAGCAATCCTGTGTGGAATTGAGTACAGCTGAAGCATAGTATGTCACATCTTTTTTAGCTAGTTGTGAGGTAGTATGGCTGCGGAAGCTACTGTCGGATCTATTTGATATCCAGATGGATGCTACTTGTATACATTGTGACAACCAAAGTTGCGTGAAGTTGTCAGAGAATCCGGTGTTCCATGACAAGTCGAAGCATATTGAGATCAAGTATCACTATATGAGGGATATGGTGTAGAGGGGAGGAGTGAAGCTCCAGTATGTTGTGATGGAGGAAAAGATAGCTAATGTGTTGAAAAATCCATTGGCTAGGGTGAAGTTCAAGTACTTCAGGGATAAGATTGGTGTTCTCCAAATTGAGGTTTCCTCCAAAGGGAAATGATGAGACCCAGAGCCATTCTGACATGGTGATAGGATTGGTTCCTTCCATGGTCATATGTAAGGGCCGAGCCATTCTATCATGGTGAGAGGATTGGTTCCTTCCATGTCAGATATGAGTGCTGATCCATTCTGATGTCATTGTAGAATTGGTCCCTACATGATCAGAAGTAAGCGTTGTGTTACCACCTAAGTTGGGGTGGTCGGCTTGGAATTTGTGCCTATTGAGT
>LPNX010250137.1:162081-196869 GCA_001517045.1 Pseudotsuga menziesii | reverse complement strand
AAATCCAAAATCAAATAAATCAATGGATTCTCAACCGATTTGACTGAAATCAATCAGATCTGGAGCAGATTGACTGGATCTGAAAAATCCTTGACTGAAGGAGGGGTTCAAATCAGATCCAGAGTTGATCTACAGTGGTCTTCATGAGAAATTTCGCCCTCCCTCTCTCCTCAACACGTTTTTGGCTCAACTGGATGATTTTTGGTGGATTCTTCAGTGTTTGGGCCAATGTGTCAGTGTATGGGTTGATGTGTCAGCCAGATCAGGCCCCTGGTTGACAAGTAGGCTGAGTTCAGCCTCAGTTCTGCATTGATGAACTCTCCATCAGCTGATTGCACTTGATTCCATGAGGAATTGCGCCCCCCCTGGGCTAGATGGCCTGCAAATTGTATAAATCAAGGCACAGCCTCCTCTTCCAAGCTAGAGAGAGAACTGGGATTGAGGTGCTGCTGCTATTGTATTGTTGTAATTCTCATTTGAAATAAAGAAAAGCTTTGGAGGCAATACGGTGTGGTGCCATTACATGTGTGGATGATTATTTCCATTGTTCTACTGAGGTAACCTGTATCTGTGGTCATTTCTTGCTATTTTCTTGTAGATCTGTGGTTAAGATTGGTAATTAGCTTATTATAATCTTGATAGGAAATATGTTGTTCAATAATTTTATTGACTGTCACTCTCCTTTGATGCATTTTTAGAATTCTATATCTAGCATGTCCTATAAGCTTATATGCATGTTATCTTGAATCTCTTTGTATGTACTAATCGGATCTCACAAGTGTCTTGGCAAGTTCTTTGATTTCAGCTGAGTTGTAGGTTCACACTTTGGAGAGGATGCTGATCTATTTTGCTTCTTCATTCTCTTAAAAATAGTTCAAAGACATAGTCCCTCGGCATTCCACCTGAAGGCTCTACTATGGATCTTCAAAGAAACCAACACTCTTTCTCTCTCTTCCTCCTTTAAAAATTATTAAACTTTCCTCAAAGCTGGTTACTTTAAGGTTTCTTTTTAAATACTGATATATCTCATAAAGAAAAGCATACATAGATCTAATTATCAAGATCCCTTCAATTTTCTAGATCTTATTCTCATTGTGCACATAAAGTTCAAATTCAAGAGATCTAGCTAAATTGCCTTAGTTTCGCAAGTATTTTAGTGAAGAATCAATAGCTTGCTGTTAAGGTAGTTTCATTTTCTGTTCAATAATTTCAATATTATGAAATATAAGTGCTGTTAATTGGCTGCACAAACAGCGGGCCAAGATCCCAAGGAAAGCTTGGTTCCCTTTCGTCGGTTTAACTAGTTTATTTTTCATTAATTTTTTGAGATAAAGTAGGCTGACCCAAAGGCACTCTTAAAGTGATTTGGGGAGTTTTTTATTCTAATTCATTCGCTGTCATTTAGCAGGTCTGACAGAGAAGAAAAGAATCTGCTGTCCAAAGTGTCTTTTGGAGTGCTCAAATCCCCCCAGGGGGCTCTCTTTCGTCACATAATTTGTAATTGTTTTGCATAAACTGTAATATCTTGGTTTCAGCCTGTATAAGGACCAATAAAGCTCTATTTTATCAGTTCTTTGATATTGTAACCTCTATAATAAAATCATCCTTTGAATAGGCTCTTTCGAGCCCATTCCCCATCCCCCCTGGGGGGATTCGCGTTGGTGCCTTTTTTGTCTTTTTCTGCTTATTTCATTTTACTAGAATTTATCTGATTAGTAGGGTAGTATATTTAATTTTTTTGTTAATCACATATTCCATATCTTATTTTCAAAAGTAATCATAGTACTTACCCCACGACTTCCCGAGTTACCCGCAAGGGGAAAGAGATTCGTGGTAGGATTAATCAGAAAACCGCATTTGTGTAGTTGTGTTATTTTCTCATCTTTTGTTTATCAGCATTTTAAAAATTAACCCCTCCTTGATTCCCCGATTGAGATCCACTTGGATCGAAAGAGGTTCTTGGAGGCTTTTCTTTTAAGCAAGAACACTTCTTTTAAAACTTATTAAAATTTACAAGACTCCAGTGTGTATGCTCTGCACTTGGCTGCGGTTCGTCCGATCAGTCAAGCTGTATCAAAAGCACTTGGGTGACTAGCATAATTAGGACTCACCTTCCCCAATTAACAAACCATCAGGTGAAAATCCAACACCTCGATCAAACCTTTACGGTGGCAAAATACCCAAAGGAAGCGGGAACCTACTGAAAAGTGACCTCGAGGCGCCGATCTCTGTCACACCCTAACAGGTGCGTTACAAACACAGCCGCAGAGACTCCATTTCAGCCCACATATTCCTTGCGGGTAGCCGTATAGGCTTTGTTTTGGACATACTCCAAGTACTCTCGAGTATATCTGGAGTCCCCCTTAAGCCTAATTTAAACAACTCATACTCCATTTTTAACTTAAAACATACCAAGATGCAATCGCAAAACATTTATTCCAGACACATGCAACACACTGATCTTTTTTTACTCCATTTTTAAGGCACTGGTCTTTTCTGCTTCATATCTATATTGTGTATCAACTTTGTGCTTTCGTGTGTATCTTCGTATCTTGTCATCTTGATTGCTTATAGTTAAAATATTCAAACTCCTAAATAACTGATTCAGTACAACATCATTATACTAAGAAATCATCCTTAGTAACTTAATAGGGTCTACCCCCCTTGGCTTCGTTAGGAGTTGAGCCTAAACGGAGGAGTCAAGAACAAGGTGACAGCCTTGACTCGAGACTTGCCCCCAAGGACACACTGAGTGGCTTGAATATTTCTGCCACGTGATCCAGGTGTGTGAAAAGGTGGCAACACGCTGAATTCCATTCTTGGAATGGAGGCGCCTGGTCAATTATGAGGTAGCTCAGTCTGGGACTGGGGGCCATTCTAATATGACTGTAGGATTGGTTCCTACAAGATCAGATGTGAGTGCATGCCCTTCTGACATTGGTTGTCAGATGTAAGTGTAGATCCCTTTTGGAATGAAAGATTGGTTCCTTGCATGGTTGAATATAAGTGTTGATCCCTTCTGACATTGGTTGTCAGATGTAAGTGTAGAGCCTTTTGGCATGGAGGATTGGTTCCTCGCATGGCCGAGTGTAAGTGCTGAAGCCTTTCCGACATTGGTTGACAGATGTGATTGCTGGGCCTTTCTGACAGGGTTGTGGGAGGTGTTCCCACATGGTCAGATGTGAGTGTTGGGCGTGCCTTTCTGACATGATTATAGGATTGGTTCCTACATGATCAAATGTAAGTGCTGGGTGGGCCATTCTGACTTAGGGTCAGATATAAGTGCTGGAAGAAGACCTACATGGAGGCTAGGCCTACAACCAACATGAAAAAGGGCTAGCTTTGTAGAAATTCCTGTGATGAGAAGAATCATGAGATAGCGCCCGTGAATATCCATTGATGATGATCTAGCAGAGATGATCCAGATCAAGGGATGATCCAGATCCATAGATGATGCTCCAGAGATGATCTATATCGAGGGATGATCCAGATCCAGTGATGATGATCCAGATCCAGGTAAAGATGACTTGAAGATGAAGGTGACTTTAATATAGAGATGACTTGAAGATGAAGATGACAAAGAATCGATGATGATCCAGATGATACAGAGAAGAAGACTTGTGCTAATAAATTCTGTCGAGAGAATACCTTCCTAGTTAAGAGGGAGTGTTGATGTAATTGTAACTTTGAAATGTATTCACTTGTATTTCTTATGTATTGTAACCCTATTTTTATTCCGAGATGTATTTGTAATGTACTTGAGTCATGTCATGCCTCAAGGTTCCTATCGGGAGTTTCTCTAATGTAAACAAGTCATGTCAAGTCAAGGTGGGTAACCCTCCTATTGTCTAAGGGTTAAAGTCCCCGCAGTTCCGGGGCACTAGGGTTATTACACTAAACTAATGAAGTCGACCCTAGTTGGGTTTAGTCAAGTTGGGAATTAGTATAAATAGAGGTCTAGCCTCTCTATTTATCACACACTCACTCACACTTAGTTGTAGTGCATAACTATGGAAGAGAAAGACACTGGGGCAAGGAAGAAAGAGGTTACTGCTGTCGGGAGATCATCTTACTATTTTTGGGTTTCACTTTTGGTGTTGATTCTATCTCTAAGGAAGTTGCAGGTTTTTCTCCATTTATGGTGTCCCCGAGGAAAAACACTGTGTTCATTGTCTCTTATGATTGATTGTTGTGCTTGTTGTTCTCTCAGTTAAAGATCCTAATGTTATGCTAGCTTAATGTTAAAAATCTAACATGGGTTTCCATGCTATTCCTTGTGTTTAAATGGTTGGTTGATGCTATATATGTTGATGTGAATGTTTGTTATTTTCTTACTAAGTGTTTATGAGCTACTGTTGAATGAATAAGGACTATATTGTTAATCATTGAATGAATAATTGTTAAGGCATTGTTGGGATGCATGGGCAAGTTTGTGTTTGAATTTCCTAAGTTAAAACATAAGTTGCGAGGGCCTTTTAGTCTAAGGAATCAGCTGTGTCGCATAAGTTTCACCAGTTGTTAAGGTTAAGGACAATGTCGCATCGCATGGACTGACATACAGTTGTGTTCAGTCATGTAGGAAATATCCAGCCACCCAAGCTTCCTTCGTCGAGCACCTTGGTTGCATTCCAAGGGACTATAATCCCTCTCCAACTGTGGAAACATGGTTCTAAAAGTTACCCATTAGATATCTCGGGTGATACTACGCCTGCCTCACAGGTGTTGCCGATAGAGTTTATCTGTCAAGCCAATTTATTGTGGTTTATTGTTGGTATTGTGGTGTTGTTGAACCACAAGTCGAGACAAGGAAGGTGATAGAAGCTAACAAATGGTTCTGTTGTCAGGACCCTTAATCATTTGAGTTGAGGGAAATGTTGTGGTACCCGACGAAGAAAGAGATAGAAGATTGGCTAGACTCTAAAGCGCTAGCATTCATGCAAGAGGATAGCACAGGATCACAGTTGAGCACATAAAACTGGATAGACTAGTATATATATTCTGATATCCACGAAGTCTTCTTTGTAGAATTCCCTATCATATTGCACGAATGGTTGTCAATATTGGCGACTAGACAGACAGATTTCCAAAGGAGAGAAGTCATGGAATGGAATGATCGGTTGGTTCTTAAGGTAACCAGTGTAAGTAATGCCATCTCTAGAGCTGTTGACTTTTGGTTTGATAGTATCTTGCAAGGATATATCACTGATTTTGTAGTAGATATTATAACCTCATATAGTGAGGATGAAAGAAATTTTTTTGAAGGACCCCAAAGAAGGTATCTACTATATATCAGTGCATGGATCAAGATGTTGCTGTATGAGAAGGGTATCTTATAGTTGAGAAGTTGAATTGTGTGCCCATGAAGGAGGCTATGTTGCAGATGACCTATTAAGAAAATGGGAAAAGGCGAGTTGAAATGTTCCCTGCAAGTACAGAACATGAACTAGAAGTTGGATTCCTAAGGAGTGGAAGGAGATTCAGATCAAGGAAAAGAAGGAATACCAAGAGAGAGTGACAGAACCTTAGTCTATTCGAGGAGAGTGAACAAAAACTTCAGTCACACAAAGAAGAAGGGTCTTCCGATGAATAGGAGGACTATAGCCTGATTTCAGAAGGACCAGAGGACTCTAAATAGTCTGTCGAAACAACAAGGTTGGGACAAAATTACATCACACCAACAATATCCCTAGAGGTGAGATCTAGAGTCTCGTCCCCATAGAGGACTACTAATACTGATAATGTTGGTACTATGACTAAGACACCGGAAGGTATACCTCCTTTGAACCCCTTACCAAAGAACACTGATGCCAACTCAATGGCTGGAGTAGATATTCTGTTACCCACATTCAATGGAAATTGAGCAGAAGATCCAGAGCAACATTGGTTCCTCTGCAAAGCTCTTTGGATGGTTCGGTTAGTCCATAATGCATCCATAAAGAAAGCACAAATGATCATGACTCTGAGGGGTCATGCGCTATATTGGTTATTGAAATTTTGTGCCACGTCGACTGGAACACTGCAGAAGACTCTGGATGAGATCCGAGCCGCAATGATCTTTGAGTTCAGAAAAATGAAATCTGAGTCGCAATGCATTACTAAGATCAAAGAGATAAAGAAAGCACTGACAGAGTTAGTCTGGGACTTTGACCAGCACTTTAAAACTTTGATGGCCAAGGTAATCTTCCAAATGTCAGATGTACAACACAAAGAATTGTTTATTGCTGCGTTATTACCACACATCTAAGGTCCGTTAATGCAATAGAATATTGAGTCACAAATGGAAGCATTAGAGTTGGAAATGAAGTTAGTAGCCTCACCCATTGGTGATGGCACTGTAGGAATGGTGAAAATTCAATCATAGTTGGCTAATCTAATGATACAACTATAGGACATCAAGAAGGGAAAGGAATCAAAGGAATATTTATGGTGCACAAAATGAAGAATGGATAGACACACTAAGGATAACTATTCGACCTTCATGAACTATATCGTGTCAGGTGCACCAAATCCATTAAACGACCATGGGATACCATGGTTCCGCATATGCCAGTCCATTGTGACGACTAGTGTTTATATTTGCAAAAAGTTGTAAATACCCCGACAAATCTCTTTTGTAAATTTTGTAAGTCAGTAGGACATCAAGAAAAAGATTGAAGAGCATACCAGCTCTTGAAAGAAAAGAATGTTGACACCTAGTTAATGAAAAATTAACGATTCACTCAGGATGAACTGATGTAAGCATCGTATAAGCCTATGTAGTTCCCTCCTAATCAATACAAAAATCAGTACCAACCTTAGTACATGATTGAAAAACCGTACGCGCAACAAAATCACTACCAGTAGAATCAGTACCCACCCCAGCAACCACACCCTCCCACAAGGAAGGGGTGGTGGAAATTTCAGAGGAAGAGGTGGAGGAGGAGGATTTGGTAGACGAAGAGGCCAAGTTACGTGCTATAACCATGGACAACCGGGTCACTACGCTAGAGATTGCTTAGAACTTGAAAATACATGTTCATATTGTAAGGGACATGACCATAATGTGGAGCAATGTCCTCATTTGATCGCAAAATGGAAAGCAAGGACTATCGCAGGACCTACCTCTGCACAGAATGCAAACCCAAATCCCAACATGAATGTTCAGATGATTGTGGCTGAACCATGAGATATGAATGTCATTGTTGTAACTCAAGGAGGGGCTATGACCGGAGCTGATCAGGATAAATCACAATAATAACTGCAACCACATGTACGACCTGCAACACAGAAAAAGGTATCACTCAACGTCCAAAAATAGAAGGAAATATTATTAGAGGTGGGATCAGAATTTGTGGATGCAACAGAACTATCAACGTCGGAAGAATTAAAGGAGATGCCTAAATGATTTCAGCGCATATTTCAGAAGAATGTCCCACAAAAGGTTAGTAAGCTCAAATCCTTTTTGTGAAGTTGTCTAATGCTAATACAAGATAAAGATTCTATTGCAGAACTCCATGCAATGATAGAAGACATAACCCTAGATCCACGACCTAAAAAGAAAGTTAACCAAGTGAGAAAGAACTTTAAAACTGGTCTTCAGTTAAGAATGACTATGTAGATAGGTGACTACGACATGGATTACATCATCTTAGACCTGGGGTATGATGTCAATATTTTAACGCGACAAAACTAGGAAAGTATGGGTAAGCCACACTTGGACTAGTCTCATGTCTAGTGTTGGGGCGCACACCTTAAAGGTCCCTAATTTTGGTAACTCCGCAGTTTTGTTGTGGAAGTTGTATGACTCAAAATAGTCTTAGGGGTGTCGGGGTTGAGTCAAAGTCCTATTTTTGTAATAAACCCATGGTTTAAGTCGAGGGTTTAGGGTTTGGGGTTCCCATGGTTTAAGTCCATGGTTTTGTAATAAGTGCGTTGTATAAATATGCACTCTTGTAAAGAAGTTAGGTGAGGATTTTTGTGTAAGATGAATTGATGAGAAGCTAACGATATTTTGTAAGAAAAGGTTAAGTCCCAGCTGTGTGCATGGATGACCTCTGCAGCTGTGTGCGCAGAGGCCTGCAGCTGTGTGCGCGGCTTTGAGGACTTGAAGGGATCTGCAGCTGAGTCCACAGATCAGAACTGTGGTTTTTGTAGAAAGTTGAATAAAACACAGTTCTGTGGACATAACCCCTACATTGGGGGTGAACCACGTTATATCTTGTGTCGTGGTTCTGTGTGTTGTTTCTGTTGTGTTCTTTCATGCATTAATATCTATATATCTGATAAGTAAAGATCATTTCTAGATAGTAACTTCACTATGAATTCCCAGTAAAGGGTTGCGCAAGTCACTGTTTGTTTATCTAACCGTGAAGCTAAAAAAGTGAATGTTAAGCTCCGTGATTTATATTTATAATCTATTTAAAAGCTAAAGGTACAGTAATATCCCTCTTCTGCTTGCAGAAATCTGGTTTTACGGCACCCCATAGCATTTTCGGGTGAGACTGCAACCTATTCGCAGGTTGTTGCCGAAAGGGCCAACTCTGTGGGTCTTTTGTTGGTGCGAAGTTAAAGTTATAAAACCCAGGTCTGCCCTATAGCCCAACAAATTGGTTTCGTTGCTAGTTGAACTTAGTATCTACTCGAGAGGGGTTTACGTTGTACCTTGAGGGCTATGCTTTGGAGACCCTCTGTGAAGGAAATCAGTGATTGGCTTGATGAGACTTATTTGAAATTCGTTGAGCAAGAGAACAAAGATCCACGTCGAAGTGCACATGACTTTTTACAAAGGTATGTTTTTTGTGATGTTTATGAAATTTTATTTGGTAGTATCCACATAGAGTTGCACCAGTGGTTATCCAGGTTAACAGAGAGAAGGACGAACTTCCAAGAACGTCAGTTTCCTACTTGGACCCCCACGAGAATTAATATACTGAAAAGGGTAAACAACGAGATATCCTGAGCTGTTGATTTCTGGACAACGCAAACCCTTGAAGCATTTGTGACGGAGTTCGCCATTGACACGAGTACTTCCTTTAGTGAAGCCGAGTGACAGTTTTTCAAAGGACCAAGGGGTAATTTTTTGAATTCATTTAGTTTGAGAATTAAAATGCTATTAGCTGAAAAAGATATATTGCTCATTGAGTCAGACTGTTAAATTTTGTATTACTAACCTATGTTTGCAAGTGATAATACCTTCGACGAACAAATTAGTTTGCTGCGAAGTGGCAAAAGGTACAAGAGAGATTTTGGATCCTATTCCCAGGGTCAGCATACCGAGTATCCCCCTGTAAATCCCATAGATTCAGAACCCGAAGAAACCCCTTCTGTTGGAAACCCTCCGGTGACCCCGCAGCGAAGACCTATTATCCCTGAGAACCTGTCGCAGTCTCAAAGTCACCCTAGCGCGAGTATTCCTATCGCAGGTTAGTCTACCCCAGTAAGTTCCCCTCCGCCTACTTCCAGTCCCCCTCCCTCCCCCCTAGACCTGCGATGGCCCATATGCATGACGACATTAAGCTCCCTGTTTTCAAAGGAACTGGATCAAAGGATCTAGAACAGTTCTGGTTTTTATGTGAAGCAGTGTGGACTGCTAAGTCCATTATGGATCTAGATACAAAAAGAGCGCAGCTGGTTACTTCTTTCAGAGACCGTGCTCTGACCTGGTTCATGAAGTTCTCCAGCACTCAGAACCATGCATTGGCTGATATAAAAGCAGCAATGATAAAGGAATTTAAGAAGCCGAAATCCAAGTTGCAGTGTATCACTGAATTGAAAGAGATTCAGCAGAGGTGTGGAGAATCAGTGTGGGACTTTGATCAAAGGTTCAAAGTTCTGTTAGACCAAGTCAGTTTTACCATTAGACCTGCGCAGCATAAGGAATGGTTCATTGCAGTGTTGCTACCGTATATCCGAACTCCACTCATGCAAAAAAAGGTTGCTGACCAGTAGGAGGCTCTGGAAATCATGATGAAGCTTGAAACCGCCCCTATCCCAGACAATTCTGGTATTGCTCAAATCCAAGTGCAGTTGGAAGTGATGGCTCTGGAGCTTCGCGATATGAAACAAGGAAAAACCGGTCGAGAAGAGGTTTGGTGTACACAATGTCGCACAGAAGGTCATGCCAAGGAACGCTGTCATGTGGTAAGAAATTACCTGAATACTGGTGCGCCAAACCCGTTTACCCCACAAGTTCTATATTGTGAGCTTTGCAGAACAACAGGGAAGCATCGACCTGAAGACTGCTATCTACTACAGAGGTATGGACAAGTACCTAAGAAACCCTATTGTAAATTCTGTAAGTCCGTAGGACATAATGAAGATGAGTGTCGCAGTTATGACTTCATGAGAGAGTGCACCTATGATGCCTATCAGGTACAAAATGAGGGACCAAGCAATGATGGCTATGGCTACCGTGGTGGTGCATCAGGTAGAGGTGCACTTGGAGGCCATGGTCGTGGTAGTATGGCTGGTAGAGGACGCAGTCAGGTGGTGTGTTATAATTGTAACTAGGCCAAACATCTAGCTCGCGACTGTCGGAACCCCACTACGACATGTCGGTATTGCCGGGAAGTAGATCATGTGATCGAGCAGTGCCCGCAGTTGATAGCTAAGATTCAGGAAAGAAACAGTGCCCCTACTCAGAATCTTCAGATGATTTTCGTCGAGCAAAGACCTGCCTCAGCCATTAATGTTGTTACCTGGAGCAGAGCTACGACGCACATACAGACTAAGGAGGAATAGCCTGACGAAGCTTGGGTTTGTAAGGCCCCCGTGAAATTTCCTGCCTTTGATATTGAAAAAGAGAAAGAGACATCCATGGAAGCCCAGAAATATTTTGTGGATTCTAGTACATCAGTAGTACCTGCGCAACCACATCAGCAACAGTCACCACTGCAAGAAGCTTCGACGGATAAAGTAAGTACCCTGTCCTCCTTTCTACAGAGTTGTCTGAAACTCTTAAGAAATCAGAAAGCTTTAAGTGAGTTGCAGAAAGTTATTGCTTCATGCGAACCTCAACAAAGTTCTGGTCAGGAAAAACCTATTAATAGAGTCAGGAGAACTGGCAGGGAAATGAGATTGAATGCTCAGATAGGAGAATATGATATGACTGATGTTATTTTGGATCTAGGATCAGAGGTAAATTTATTAACCAAACATACCTGGGAACAAATGGGAAAACCTACCCTTGACTGGTCCCCTATACAGTTGAGATTAGCCAATCAGCAGCAGATTGTGCCCCTAGGATGATTTGCTAATGTTCCAGCAGATATCGATGGAGTCTGTACTGTAGCCGACTTCGAAGTTATTGAGATCATTGAAGACAACAATCCCTATCCATCCTTGTTAGGTATTGAGTGGGAAATGGCAAATGTTGTAGTTATTAACCTTAAGAAGAGACAAATGATTTTCGAAGGGAAAGAGTTGCGAGTTATCGTACCACTGGATCCCTCACAAGGAGCAAGATACACAGAACCACTCAGAAACGAAGATCAAGATTATATTGACCCCAGTGCCGAAGGTATTATGGACTGGCAGTGTGACAGCTCCTGTATGACGGACTCAGATGATGGTTTAGAGAACTGGAAGAACCAATTGTATGAGCTCCATGGACACATATGTGCCAGAATTACCAAGTCTCTTAGATGGCTTACCTCACAGACAAGAGCCTTACCCATTTTTTATGGTTCGACAGACCCAGAAGAGTTTAGTGCGCCATTCTCAGAACAGATACCGGATTCACAAACACGGGAGACTCTGGATTCAACATCCCAAGCCACCGCAGCAATATGGAGGGATAACCATAAGAAGTACATTCCTCATTGGGAAGCTTATCAGAACTCCCTTCACCTAATATTTGTGGATCAGATCCAGGAGGTGCACAGTAGGTTCGATGGGCAGAGTAGCCCGCAGGAACACTTGGAGCACTGTTACGGCGCATGGAAACATGTACCTCGACGGGCACATAGGCTTGTACATATCCGGGCACTGGTAGCAGAGAATTGGTATACAGAGGTCGGGCTTCGGCATGCTAATAGGTCTGGTGACAAATAAATCACCAAGTACCAACCTGCGGGATTGAAGCTCACAGCTTGGTCGCAGAATTTGTCAGGATGTGCCGAAGGTCAATATGGTGTCGATGGTCCTTATTGTGACACAGCTGCAGACCTGGCTGTGCTACAGCCCAAAAGTCGACTGTCGAAACACTGCCGATTTGGCAGCGTCGGTACTTTAATTGCCTTATTTTCCTGTCCTAATGATATCCCCCGAAATCTAGTGCCGTGGAAACAGGATCTCTATCATATTTGGCGCCTTCAATACACATTTATGGCAGATTTGGTCGGTGGATTGTATATGGAGACACCTGAGTATGGGGAAATCGCATTTTGCATTTCCTTGAGTTTCAGAATTGAACCCATGTCAGCTGATCGTGAACTCCAGGACCTATTGAGAGAATTTGAATAGACGGGTCTACAGAACATTTTCGCCCCCCCACCGGAGCCTGCAGCCCGTGAAGAGACTCTACCAGCACCGACCCCGCCAATGCAGACATGATCTACCAGGAAACAGTTCAAGCCTAAAGTTCATTCTAAGTGGAATGAAGACAGACATAAGCAATCGGGGCAAACATTGAAGGATCCTGGGATGAATCCGCTTGGCTCAGCAGAGATCCCACTTGAAGAGGATGAGGAAATTGCCCTGCAGAGGCCACCATATCTTCATCCTATTCGACCAGGGGTTAAACCGCATCGGCGGAGCGCTAAGTTCACTATATGCACCCCTTCGCTGCCACCGAGTGTGTAGCTAGTAGGAACAATGACAGGGAAAATGGTTGACCACGACACGAATGATCGTGGGAAGTTTCCACAGTTCGCACCAGCCCAATACTTACACTTTGTTAAATATCAAGAGACTGGGGTGCCCTTATTGGAAGTAAAATAGTGGGTTGTTGGCTTGGATCTAGCTGGTTTGCTGAAGATGCTCAATGTTCCCCATTGTGGTCATAGCACACAGGTCACCATCGTGGTCAAGCAGCTACTGGCGTTAGTACATGATGACTACCTATGGATCGGCGACAAGAAAATTCTTATTAATGGTGAGCTCATTCATAGGATCACAGGCTTACCAATGGCAGGGCCTGATCCGGGGAAAAAATTTCCCTCAAAGCACGAAGATACGAAGCTCACACAAAGCATGAAGGATCACTTTGGCCCGACGAAGGGGAAACGCAGGTATCACACTTGCGCGATTCAAGAGTAGAACATTTGCTTCGTAGCTGAGCTCTTAGCATGCAAAATTATGCGGAAATGCAGACCAACTGAAGTGCCTGCCCCGGTCATAAGAATTTCTATCAACTGCACCGAAGGCTACAGCTACAACTGGGTAGCGTATCTTGCGAAGGAATTCCTTGAAGACGCTCGCAACGCGCAAGAGAAAGGTAGGCCCTTTCGATACTCATGGTTGATTGTCCTCATCACACTGGTAGGATGGCAAGAACCTACTGAAGCACAGTTTGCTTCTATACCGGCGCACATGCCTAGTGCAGCCAGGTACGCATCGCTGTGGGTTTCATAGGATAAAACCCACAAACAGATGAAAAACTATGTATTTTCCTTTTATATGATGAGTATCTCGTATGAGATTATAAACACCCCACAACTCAGTAATGAGTTGTTCTCTCAGTATGATGGAGCGGTCAATTTTAGGGCCGATATGCACCATATTTTTATCCAGGCTTGCGCAAATAAGAAGCATCAATGGTTTAAGTTGCCATATGTAATGACTAAAGATGACATCATCGCGATAGTACAGCAATGGCCGGTAGAATGGTTAAAAGACGCAGGAAAAAAACCTAAGATTCTTGTCCCTCCTGTCATCGATATGGGCGCAGGCCCCAATCACACGCAGCAGCAAAACCCTCCCGAAGACAGTGACGAACAAACTGAGTCACAGCAGACTGAAAGCGACCAGGGAGGAGATGGTGGAAATGAAGACGAAGAAGAAGAAGTAGACGACTTGGTTAAAACTACTTCAGACCCTAATAGGCAGCATAAGCACAAGACACCGGAAGCAGAGGAAGTAAAGAAACCACAGTCCCAAAAGAAAACAAAGGCGTCGAAGGACAAGAATATTGTTGAAGAGGCCGGCCTGACAAGTGAGGAGCTTGCTCAGGCTCTGTCGAAGTCCATAGAAACTCTCACCTAGAAATGGTCAGAATTTGCAGATATGCACCTACAGGCCCTCACCGGTGTAGCAAAGCACGTTTCAGAGCTGAAGGACTTAGTAGAGAAATCATTGACTGGCACTTCAGCAAGCAGTGCCCCAGTCGCCGCACAGCCAGACCTTAGGCAATGGCCGGCCAGAGATAACAAAGGACAAGTGTCCAGCGCAGCTCTCATATTAACGGATGCAGTGTCTCATTCAGAGATGAGTATGAAGATCCGAATAGATTACACTAAGATGTCCATGATAGAGCTACACCTCTCTCAGTTAGAAATTATGAAGGAAATCCAGGCCCGAGACCAATATTCACAGATGCAATTAGAAAATGCCATAAGTCAGCAGCAGGGCTTCGCAGCGCAGCTAGAGGCAACAGAGCAGAGAAAGAGGGACGCGAACGTAAGCGGATTACACTGGTACGAGTTTTGGATGAGGCATGTCGAAGTCTTCCTGACTTTGACGTACATCTGGTGGAAGAGCCAGAACAAATATTAGTCAGGCTGAAAGACTACGCACAGCAGTCTCGCAGTGAAATTGAGAAGCTCAAAGAAGCACAGGAGACTCAGATCGCGGAGCTTCAATTGCGCACCCCCCCTGGAAACTCCCCCTAAGGTCAAAGAATAGCGTCGCGCAGACATTCAGGCGTCAGCAGAAAAAATTTCAGATATTATGGGTAGCGTAGTAAAGCTGCTCGGAGACAGTGTTAAGGCCTGGACCACCCTGCAGGAACATCCAGAAATAGGACAACCGCAAGAAACCATCAAGCAGTGACATGTAGAGTTGGATGCCGTAAAAGCGGAAATTAAGACTCTAACACCTATGGAGAAAATGCTCAAAGTAAAGCACAGCAAGGAAGTCCCGCAGGAAATTGAGTCAAACAGGGTGAAAGTAATAGATTTGGAAAACTCTATACAGCCGCTTGTCATTGAGGCTTTGGAATTAAGTACTGCTGTGGATAGCTAGTTCAAAATTCTGAAGGAATATGATGCATTCGCACAAGAAAAGGCCAGCGAAGAATCATCCGCAGTACTGTAGGATTTGGTGGAAAAGGAGAAAGTAGCTGACAACATCATGCACAGTCTCAATACTCAGTTCACCATCCTCGCAAAGAAACTTCGTCTGCCAGAAGACTAGCAGAGTGTCCTGGGATGGGACACTGGTGAGTCTTAGGGGCCTGTTGGGGCGCACACCTTAAAGGTCCCTAATTTTGGTAACTCCCCGGTTTTGTTGTGGAAGTTGTATGACTCAAAATAGTCTTAGGGGTGTCAGGGTTGAGTCAAAGTCCTCTTTTTGTAATAAACCCATGGTTTAAGTCCAGGGTTTAGGGTTCGGGGTGCCCATGGTTTAAGCCCATGGTTTTGTAATAAGTGCGCTATATAAATATGCACTCTTGTAAATAAGTTAGGTGAGGCTTTTTGTGTAAGATGAATTGATGCAAAGCTAAGGATATTTTGTAAGAAAAGGTTAAGTCCCAGCTATGTGTGTGGATGAACTCTGCAGCTATGTGCGCAGAGGTTTTTTGGGTGATTAAGGAAATCTGCAGCTGTGTGTGCAGAGGCCTGCAGCTGTGTGCACGACTTTGAGGACTTGAAGGGATCTGCAGCTGAGTGCGCAGATCAAAACTGTGGTTTTTGTAGAAAGTTGAATAAAACACAGTTCTGTGGACGTAACCCCTACACTAGGGGTGAACCACTTTATATCTTGTGTCGTGGTTCTGTGTGTTGTTTCTGTTGTGTTCTTTCATGCATTAATATCTATATATCTGATAAGTAAATATCACTGCTAGATAGTAACCTTGTTGTGAATTCCCAGTAAAGGGTTGCGCAAGGCACTATTTGTTTATCTAACCATGAAGCTAAAAAAGTGAATGTTAAGCTCTGTGATTTATATTTATAATCTGTTTAAAAGCTAAAGGTACAGTAATATCCCTCTTCTACTTGCAGAAATCTGGTTCTACGGCACCCCATAGCAGTTTCGAGTGAGACTGCATCCTGTTCGTAGGTTGTTGCCGAAAGGGCCAACTCTGTGGGTCTTTTGTTGGTGCGAAGTTAAAGGTATAAAAACCCAGGTCTGCCCTATAGCCCAACATCTAGCTGCAACTTGCAAATCAGGCGAAGGTCCTACCCATTGGTCGGTTGAGCCAAGTCCCAGTCGACATTGAAGGATTGCACACATTTGCGGACTTTGAAGTCATTATTATTGTTGATGACACAAACCCATATCCCACATTATTGGGGATAGATTGGGCTATAGACAACCAAACTATTATAAAATTCGAGAAAAGGATCATCTCATTTGAAGATAATGAGATAAGAGTAGTGTCACCCATTGATCCACTATAGGGACATAGATACGTCAAGCCTGTATATAATGATGGACAGACTGACTACCTCAACCAAATATACAATGTTACTACATTACAAGAAGACTACATCAATCCGACAGTTGATGGAAACCTGAGCTGGAAGAGTGCTAGTTCCTGCACATCTGACTTAGGGGAAGCTTTGGAGAATTAGAAAAACAGGCTACATGAAGTCTCTATGAGGAAGTGCGCAATAATTACCAGGTTTTTGCGATAGGTGGAGAATGAGCTGGGCGAGCTAGCCACCTATGAGGGTCTACCTAACCTTGGGACCTTCCTAACTGAGTTTGAAGGACTTGTAGTGGAATCGCAATGCTTGTCCATGCTAGATCAGGAACTAAGAGCTATGCCCACTATATGGTAGGGTGCGCATAAGAATTCTATAACAAATTGGCCACATTGTAGAAGATTGATGGAAGTCAGATTCGGAGAAGAGTTCACCCTTATAAACCATAAGTATTCAGGGCTAACAAATCTTGTGGAACATATTAATAATTGTCACATGGTATTTGCAAAATACCCATGATAGGAGTGGGTGCATCATTTCATACATACATTAAAAATCAGACCTAGAACTTGGTATGCATCTATGGAATTGTGACAAGGAACCCAAGAGTGGGAAGGGATCGCTAAGAATTTCGCGCATACATTTGAATTTATTGACGAGCATGTTGGAAAGGGTTTTGGAGCAAGTGAGTTGCGCAGCATCGCGGCAGCTGTGCAAGCTCACGCAGTACCATGCAAGGGTAGACTGGCGTGATAAGCAGGACAATAATTGTTTTTGAATATTTTATGTATATTTTGACCAGTTTTTGTTGCAATAGATCAGTAGCGGTTAGAAGTAAGTTATTAGTGGGCCCTTGATGTAAAGGCATAATCCTATTTATAGATCTATTTTGGGGAAATAAAGAAGAGTCATAGAGAGATGAGAGAAGTTGTGATTTTATTTGGGCTTCTTTCTGATGTATGCAGTCTCCAGCTTTGGAGAAGGGTTATGTAATATGGTGTATTTGCACAAGATTAATATATGATGCAATTTGTATGGCTCAATTCTTCTCTATTTTTATAGATCTGTTCTGATGCTGCCACTCTGGTTTGTTAAAATGACATGTTATAGATGTGATTCATCTTCTTCCTGCTATATCAATGCGATTTGTTTGTTTTAAGTTGTTGTAATTTATGATTGAATCGCTATGATGTTCCTTGAATAATGCTGGGATATTTTGATATTGTATGAGGATCCAATAAGTTATGATCTCCCTCCGTTGGATCCCCATGTACTCCTTCCCCACTGTCGAAAACTCAGTTCTGACATATCTCCCTTGAACACCTCGGGTGAGACCTCATCTTCTCCTCAGACGTTGCTGGGAAGGGTAAAACCTGTCTAGGCCAGTGCTTAGGGAGATTACATTGCAGGGCATCGACAGAGTGAGAATCCCTGTCGATGAAGCTTTGTTGGTTGTTGGTGGGATTCGCCAACAAATGGTTCCGTTTCTGGGACTAAGTCACAAATAGGAGGGGGATATGTTTTGGGATGCGACTCGATCAGAGATCGAGGGATGGTTTGATCTAAAGTTGTGGGAGTTTACTGAAGCTAAAAAATGAAATCCTAAGATGTCGACGGGACACTGGTTGGATAGATGTATCCACGACGGTCCTCGTGAATGGTTCTTTTGTGAATTCCCTGTGCTCTTCCATGAATTGTTGGAAAATTTTGCTAAGAGGGAAACAAACTTTCAAGGAGGAGAGCTGACATCCTAGACCCTAGAATTAATCTAGGCACTGCAAGAAACCAACAACAAGGCATCACGGGCAGTCAAGTATGGATGGATACTATCTTGGAAGGATACATCACTGAGTTTTCTATTGATACTAATAAATATTTCAGCAAGGCAGAAAGGGATTTTTTTAGTGGACCTCGTGGAAGGTTCCTATTGTCACTACAATTGTCGATTAAGAAACTAGTCTGTGAAAAGGGTATCCTAAAGATGGACCAAGAGTAGTGGAACTCTGGTGTGTAGGAAATGTAGGCACTACGATAGAAAGGGGGGGAATGCATAAGGGAATAAGGGGTAGATGGGCATGATTTCTGGTGAGAATGTAAAGTTCTTCGAAGAAACAAGTGGTTGTATGAGGCGAGGAGAAAGGTTTCAAGAAAAGAGTCAGAGGATGAGAGAAGGTCTTGCTGAAGTCGAAGTGCGATACTGCAAAGAACAACCACATGGGATGAAGTGACCTTTTTGTGATGACGAGGACATATAGGCCTAGGCTACACCTGGAAGAACGATAGGATCGAACCCCAACAATAACGTGTCTACTAATCCGCGCACTACTCCACCACAAGGAAGGAACACACATTCTACATCGACTTGCTCGACGTGTCAGCAATAGTCTAGTAATAGAGCACCAACAGGAGGAAGAAGGTCCATAATGGCGGGAGACGAAATGAAATTGCCAATATTCAATGGAAATGGCACCGACGATCTGGAGAAGTATTGGTTCTTATGCGAAGTGATCTGGACTTCTCGACAAACTATTGATGATGATGTTAAGAAAATTTAGCTAGACACTACTATGAGGGGCCGCACATTGGAATGGTTTATGAGATTCACATGGGTGCCTCATGGAGGTACTACAAAAAAACTAAACGAGATCAGAACAGGGCTATTTGAGGAATTTAAGAAGCCGAATTCCAAATCTCAGTACATTACTGAATTGAAAGAGATCAAACAATTCCCCAATGAAACAATTTGGGATTTTGATCAATGATTTAAGACATTGATGGCTCGGGTCAGTTTTCAGATGAGAGATGTTCAGCATAAAGAATGGTTCATCGCAGTGCTTGTCTCGCATACCCAACAACCATTAATGCAACAAAATATTGCGATGCAGAGTGAGGCTCTGGAGACCGCGATGAAATTAGCGACATCGCTGGTAGGGAAACCATTGTTGGAATGAATCAGATTCAAGCGCAGTTGGATAATTTAACGCTACAATTCCAAGAAATAAAAAAGGCTAACGAATATCGTGATGATATTTGGTGCACCCGTTTCCATGAAAGCAGACATACCAAGGATACTTGTCCAACATTTCGAAACTATTTGCTATCAGGGGCCCCGAGCCCATTGAGTGGTGCGGGTGCACCATGGTGTTGCATCTTCTAGGTCTATGGGAATCAACACAAGAACTGTGATTATATGCAAAATATGGTTACGAAGGCATAAAGTCCGTACTATACATTCTGTCGGTTAGTTGGACATGACGAAAAAAAATGTCGTGCTTATGCTTTGCTTCAGGAAAGAACATATGATTCATACTTTATAAATGGAGAGGACCCCCAGACATCACAAACATAGCCACATGTAGTACAACCAGCAGCACATGTACCATATACACCACCACCTCTATTGTAGCTTTTCCCTGCGCAACCATAGCAACAGTTTATGGAGCATCCGCAGTTCGCACCACAGTCACAAATGGTGGTACAACCACAGTATAACCAAGCACTGCGACTCCAGTATAATCAGCTGCAATATGTTCAAGCCATGCAATATGTTCAATAGTAACCTAACCCACCGTAGCAGCAGATGGCCCAACTGTATTTTCAGCAAGGAGGAGTCCAAGGAGGATTCCATGGAGGGTTCAGAGGCCGAGGAGGAGGATTTGGCCATGGGGGAGGACGAGATCGAGAATCAGTCTAGTGCTATACCTATGGGGTATTTGGTTATTACCATAGAGAGTGCCTTCATGCACAGTGCACATATTGTGAAACCAACAATCATAATGTTGAAAGTTTCCCTCATTTAATTGAAAAATGGAAAGTAGGAAAAATTCCCTAGTTACAAAATGTGCATAATTAGAATCAGCCTGCATACCAAGTACAGAACCAGCCGATAATGCAGAACCAGGTCCCACCATAGACTCAGACTCAAAACCCACCTTAGATGTAGAACCAAGCGATGAATCAACCATTGAATCAGAACCTGCCTTTGAACCAGGGATCGACAATTTCCAATATTCAAGCCGAGCCATGGATGAAGGATGTCGACGTTGGGATTGTCACTCGCACTGGTGCGACAACTGGAGATGATGGACCATGGCTACAAGTTCGGATTGCTGGTAAGAAGAAGGTCGCATTTGATATTGTGACAAAGAAAGATACCATCTTTGATGCAAAGAACGAAATCGAAAGAAATATGGGTAAGTTACCAATTGTTGATATGCCATTTGCTTTCGATCCATCTACAGAGGCAGGACCATCACGACAGTATGGTACCCTGCACAATTTATTTGAGAGTTTTCTATTGCTGGTGAGGGACTCAGACACCCTTGTCGAGATCGAGGCATTATTACACCTCCCGGATAAGACAATGAAGGATTTTGCTGTGAATTCCTTGCAAAAAAGGAAGACCAGCAAGGAGATGAGGATGAATGTCTAGATTGGGAATTATGAGGTTGACTCGTTCATATTGGACCTTAGATCAGATGTAAACATCCTGAAAAAGAAAACCTGGCAATTGATGGGGAATCCAACGTTGGGATGGTCACCAGTACAACTACGTTTAGAAAACCACGCGAAGTTTTATCCCATTGGTTGTGTTTCAAACTTGGTTGTCGACATTGAAGGTATGAAAACATGCACTAACTTTGACGTAATAGAAGTAGTAGAAGATGGTGGTTCCTATCCTGTGCTGCTAGGAATTGGATGGGATAATGATAGCATGGCAGTTATCAACTTCAAAAAATGAGTTATGAAATTTGAAAACCAGGATGTCAGGGTCATTGCTCCTATGGACCCTCAGAAAGCATGGCGATATATCGAACCCGTAAAGGAGGAAGTCAGGAGAAGTTGGGATCATGCTTATAACATCTCTTAGGACTATATCCACCCTAATTCCAATGGTGAACTTGGATGACACAGCACAAGTTCCGCGTCCTCCGACTCTGACGATGCTCTAGAAAATTGGCAGAATCGGTTGAATGAGGTATCATTCAGAAAATCTGGGTTGATTACACAGTCTCTCCGACATGTTGCAACTGAGACTGTCGAGTTACCCATTTACGAAGGAATGCTGGGAGTATCTGAGTTCTTCCAAGAATTTGAAGAAAAGGTGTTTGAACCGCAAAGGATACTGGCTCTTGATGTAGCATTGAAGGCTATTCCAACTCGATGGTTGGTGACACACAAGCAGATGATCCATGACTGGGAGCAGTGTTGCGGGTTGATTATGGTCCTCTTTAGTGATAGAGAGGTCTATCATGCTGGGAGATATGATGGATGAAATGACCCCACCCATCATTTGATTGAATGGCAATTGTTATAGACATCGTGATCTAGGGATGAGTGAGTTAATGCCTTTGTTCACACTCTAGAAGAGATGCCACGGTCCTGGTATGTGGTAGAAGAATTGTGCAGGACCATTAGCACTTGGTAGGAGTTGTCAATTTGCTTTGTGCAAACATTTAGCTTCCAGGATTCCATCCCGAAGGTATGTAACTCTTTACACATTATCCACGACATAGTACTGAAAGTCATCCCTGTTGCATACCCTGTTGATCCTCATGCACATTGCTCTATCCAATCCACGATGACGTGCTACAACTTGTCTAGGGAACCTAAAGATGATGAAGAGTCACAGAATGTTAATGTTCCATGTTTCGAAGGAATTCGTGGTGTCATAGCTCCTGACATATTGACAGACTCGATGAACCAGTCGTTGAGGATCCGAAAAGTTAACATTGGGTCGACAGAAAATATGAAATTTGCTAATGTCGGAGACTATTTGGATGACGATATGATGGCCAAAATCACCGATCCATTGCATGAATTTGTTATAATAATCAACCCATAGTTATCTACCGTAGACATTAATTAATCTATTTTTGTCTTATTTGCCTAGTTTCCATATTCCACTCTATGCAAGTTGTCCTCCACATGTCCTAGATGGTCAAACTTGCTAAAAATGAGTCATGGATCACTTGGGAAACCTCTTGGAATCAATTCTTCTTTATTCCTGAACCTCCCTAGCGTATATCTGCTTTTTCTGCTTTATTGTTGTTTTTACTGAGTTTTAAGGCAATTGGGAAAGTATGACTAGGTGAAGTTGACTTGTTTTTTTCCCTCATCGTCCTCCTCTCTTTTCTCCTAATAAAATCATGTATGATTTGTCCTTCCATCACCTATTAGCTTTCCTAATTGATTTTTCCAATTCGTGAGCTCCTAGGAAGATTTGGAAACTATTTTATGGACCTATGGGGGATTTGACTAGATTTAGTAAGCCTGCTTTTGACTAATTCGAATGGAATCCCAATGCATTTGAATATATCATGTAATTATTTATTGTGGCAGCCTATTACTTCACAAGGTTGGATATTGTACACTTATTCAATATAGATTAGTGTTCTGCTCCATATTCAGTATCCTTTGTGTGTAATTTGCATGTGTAATTGGCAATTTTTGTGAGTGTAATTGTTCTAACACATGGGTTCAATTTACACATGGTATCAGAGCCCTTGTAGATCAATTTATCTCCTTCCATATTGTTATTTCAAGTTCTACATCATTGATTGGGAGCATTCTGCTGGCTGAAGGGACAATTTCTGAGCTATGGATCAATCTCAGAAGATCATCTTGACTCCATTTGATTTATTTGAATGGAAAGCAGATATGGAGATAATTTTGATATCTAAATGCCTCTACAAAGTGACTATGGAAATAGAATCAGATCTCAATGCAGCTACATAGAAAATTAAATGGCACAACAGGAGGGATGAGGCCTATGGTCTCCTGTGTCTGAGCATATCCAGAGACCTCCTTTTCCATCTTGATGGATTGACATCACTAAATGAAGTATGGGAGAAGCTTTTTGATATTTTTGGTAAAATAAATGAGATGAGAGGACATCAAATCGAGAATGAATTGATCTCCTTGAGTCCCAGCAGCTTCAAATCCCTGCAACTCTACTTTTCCAAGTTTAAAGCCCTTGTTTTGCAGCTAAAACAATGTGGAATTGAAAAGAATGAGGAGAAAATGGTTTTGGACATACTCTCGAATATTGGCACTGACTATTCAGTGTTTATTTCGACCTTCCATTCCACCAAGTTGACAGCTCGAGCTTGGAAGATTCCTAAACTTGTAGAGTTCATGAAATTTCTCACACAAGAACAAGATAAACTGGTGATGATGGGCACCGTCAAACCTTCCAAAGACCAAGCTTTGGTTGATGGAGATTTGAGGGTGGATTCAAAAGGAAAGAATAAATCTAAGAAGCCACCTAAGCAAAAGAGAGACAAGAACAAGTCTCCAGAGGAGCCCCAAGGTTCCAAGAAGAACCCCCAGAAGAAGAAGAACAAAGGACAAATGAGCAAGTGCGCATACTGCAGTAAGGGAAATCATCCTAAAAGCTCCTACATGAAGAAGCAAATTGACATGCTGACCCAAATCTTGGAGAAGAATGGCATCTCCCTTCCTGATAGCTCAAAGAAGAGGGAAGGAGGATCAAATTCAGAAGACAGAGAGAGAGTTCATGCATTGGTTGCTGGAACATCAAGCTCACCTAGTTTCATCATTTATTCTGGAGCTTCAAGACATATGGTTTCGACCAAGGAGGCATTCACCTCACTTGACATGTCAAAAGGTCCACCAATAGTATTGGGAGATGACTCTCTCACTGAAATTTTGGGCAAAGGGAGGATTGATCTTGACCATGGTAAGTTCAGCAATGTATTGTATGTTCTAGGTCTTGCCTCTAACCTCTTGTTAGTGTATCAGATGACCCACACAGGGTCTCCAAAGAAGGTCATATTCTCCCCCAATGAAGTTCATATCACAGAGATCTCAAGTGGTAAAGTCATTGTAAAAGGAGTTGCAAATCACACTTCGAAGGTATACATGTTATCACATTTCCTACCCTACTCAAACCCCTTTGCTCTTTTAATTCATGCTAATGAGGAAAGCAAGATTTGGCATGAAATATTTGTCCATATTAACTATAAGTATATTTATGATCTTAGTGAAAAAGTAATGGTCATAGGGTTGCCAAAGATTAAGTTTTCCAAAGGAGTCTGTCAAGGTTGCATCTTAGGAAAACACCGAGAGCATAAATTTGAGAAAGCTAGTCATGAGAGAACCTCTGCACCTCTTGAGTTGATCCATAGTGATTTTTCTGGCCCATTTCCTCATATGTCAATGAGTTAGGCCAAATATGCATTGACATTCATAGATGACTTTTCCAGGTACTACTGGGTTTACTTCCTGAAGCATAAGTATGAATTTTTTAGCCTCTTCAAAGTCTTTAAGGATTTGGTTGAAAACCAGTTTGGGAGGAAACTCAAGGTCCTCAGATATGACAATAGTGGTGAGTATGTCAATTCTAATTTCATTCAATATTGTGTAGATGTAGGTATTCAGATGCAGCATTCTATCCCTTACACACCACATCAAAATGGTGTTGCTGAGAGGAAAAACAGATCACTGAAAGAGATGGAAACCTACATGATGGAGGCTAAGACTTTTCCACCAAAGTTTTGGGCCAAAGCTATAAAATATGCAGCATATATCTAGAATAGGGTGCCTCATAAACAACTTGATGGTATGACTCCTTTCAAAGCATGGAGTGGGCACAAGCCAGATGTGACCCATTTTAGGATTTTTGGCTCAACGGCTTGGGCTAGAATTCCAACAGAAAAGAGAAAGGATTTGCAGCCCCAAAGCCAAGAGTGTCTATTTGTTGGGTACTCTGAATATTCAAAAGGGTACAAGATGATCAATTTGAGCATAAACAAATCCTTCATTGAAAGGAGTGTTCAGTTCCAAGAAGAGCCTTTAGCAGTAGTTGAAGTTGGAGAGTCTTCTTCACCACCAGAACCACTGAATGTAAGTGAAGAGATAAATGAGTTTTCTAATTCTGATATGTCTGATAATGATGACTTAATTGCAGATCCTAATAGTCCTACAAGACCAAAATTGGAAGCAAAGACCATTCATGTAGTTGGGGAACTAGCTGGAAATCCTAGTGATTCTAGGAGGACTAGATCTCAGTTTGAGAGTGCCCTATGTATGAAAGACCCTTTGTTTGCGGAGAAATGCTATCTGATGGTTGAATAAAACCCATAGACATATGAATATGCAGCACATGATCCAATATGTAAAAAATCCATGAAAGAAGAATTCAGCTCACTCCAGAAGAACACTTGGGAGCTAGTTGATCTTTCCCCAGGGAGGAACTTTAGTTCAATGTAAGTCGGTTTTCAAAAATAAGTTTGCTGCTGATGGTTCACCTTTGAAATATAAGGAAATATTGGTATCCAAGGGCTACTCACAGGTACATGGTATAGACTACAATGAGACCTTTTCACTAGTGGCAAAGATGGATTCCATCATGCTAGCCTTAGCCATTGCAGCTTCGAAGAAGTGGGAGGTACATCACATGGATGTGAAGTGTGCCTTACCAAATGGAGATATTACTGAAGAGATTTAAATGCAGCATCCTCAAGGATTTTTTACTAATCCATCTCTTGTGTGCAGGCTAAAGAAATCATTGTATGGGCTTAAGCAAGCCCCCAGGGCTTGGTATGCCAAGATTGATGGCTTTCTGCTATCATTGAGTTTTGTTCGATGCAAGTGTGATACTAATGTTTATTTGAAGCTTATTAATGGTTATTTGATTACTATTGTCTTGTATGTGGATGACCTTCTCATTACAGGAAGCTCAAAGGATGAAATTGCCTCCTTGAAGGATGCAATGAACCATGCATTTTCTATGACTGATTTGGGGTTATTGAGCCAATTCTTGGTCTCGATATTGCTCATACCAAAAATGGAATAAAAGTACATCAGTCCAAGTATGCTTTGGATTTTCTGAACAAGTTCAACATGAAATATTGCAAGCCAAGCAAGACTCCCTTCCTTTCAGGAGTTAAGCTTGATGAAGCAGGTTTTTCTCCTATGGTAAATAATACACTGTATAGGAAACTGATTAGGTGTTTGTTGTACCTTACACATAATTGACCTGATATTTATTATGCAGTAAGGCTTCAAGATACATGGATCAGCCTCATGAAATTCATTGGAGAGCAGCCAAAAGGATCCTTAACTTTGTTCAGGGAACAAGGACTCATGGGATCTTCTACAAAGCTAAATCTGATCTTGATTTGATTGGGTTTACTGACAGTGATTGGGCAGGTGACAACACAGATCAAAAGTCAACATCAAGATATGTGTTCATGCTTGCTGAAGGACCAATTAGCTGTTCAAGCAAGAAACAGAGTGCCATTGCACTCTCATCTACAGAAGCAGAGTACAGAGGAGTTTCAAATGCAGCAACTCAATGTTTATTGTTGCAGGGGTTACTTGGTGTGTGTGGCTTCGAATCAGAATACTCAACTACTATCTATTGTGATAATCAGAGTACCATTTGAATCTACAATGATCTAGTTTAGAGACATAGAACCAAACACATTGAGATCCATATGCACTACATCAGACAGCTTGTGCATGATGGTACCATTAACCTACTCTTATGTTCATCTTCAAAACAAGTAGCAGACATATTCACCAAAGTTTTTTGTGAGAATAATTTCAGAAATATCAAATCACTACTAGGGATTTCTGATCATGCTCTGAAGCATGATTGATGACAAGATTTTCAAATTTTGTTTTACTATCCATGTTTAAGGGAGGATTTTTCCCACTGGGTTTTTTTCCTCTTTCCTTGTTTAAATGGACATGCAGTATGTAAAGGGTGACTAAGCCTTGTTGCTAGGCCCTATATTTTTTCTTATATTTTACTCATAAATCAGGCTGAAGGGGGGGTGTTAGAATAGTCAACCCATAGTTAGCTACCTTCGACATTAATTAATCCATTTTTGTCTTATTTGCCTGGTTTCCATATTCCACTCTATGTAAGTTGTCCTCCACATGTCCTAGATGGTCAAACTTGCTAAAAATGAGTCATGGAGCTCTTGGGAAACCTCTTGGAATCAATTCTACTTTATTCCTGAACCTCCCTAGCGCATATCTGCTTTTTCTGTTTTATTGTTGCTTTTACTGATTTTTAAGGCAATTGGGAAAGTATGACTAGGTGAAGTTGACTTGCTTTTTTCCCTCATCATCCTCCTCTATTTTATCCTAATAAAAGCATGTATTAGTTTTCCTTCCATCACCTATTAGCTTTCCTAATTGATTTTTCCAATTCATGAGCTCCTACACAGATTTGGAAATTGCTTTATGCACCTATGGGGGATTTGACTAGATTTAGTAAGCTTGATTTTCACTAATTCGAATGGAATCCCAATGCATTCAAATATATCATGTAGTTATTTATTGTGGCAGCCTATGAATTCACAAGTTTGGTTATTGTACACTTATTCAATACAGATTAGTGTTCTGCTCCATATTCAGTCTCCTTTGTGTGTAATTTGCATGTGTAATTGGCAATTTTTGTGAGTGTAATTGTTCTAACACCTGGGTTCAATTTACATAGAATTACAAGACCTTTTTCCAATGCAATTCTCAAAAATGAAGGGGATACTCAAAAATTTAGGGGAAATGAAGATTCCACTCAAGCCAGATGCAAAACTAGTATGCTAGAGGTCGTATAGACTGAACCAGCAATATAAGGATCACATGAAAGCTGAGATTGATAGGATGCTTGATGCTGGGATCATTGAACCTATAGAAGAATCAGATTTGATAAACTTTATGGTGGTCCAAGATAAGAAGACTGGAGAAATCTTCATTTTTGTCGATCTGAGAAAGTTGAATGATGCATGTGTGCACGATCCATTCTCGACCCCTTTTACAGATGAATTCCTAGAAGGCGTAGGAGGCCAGGATGTATATTCATTCATAGATGGATTTTTAGGATACCACTAGAACCGGATTGCGAAGGAGGATCACCATAAGACCACATTTGTCACTGAGTGGGGTTGTTTCCAATATACCATCATGCCATTTGAGCTGAAGAATGCACCTGCCATATTCTCCCGCGTAGTTGTTGCTGTATTTAATGATTTTATTCAAAAATTCCTGTAGGTATATATGGATGACTGGACCATCTATGGCCTGGTTAAGGACCATCTAGACAATGTGTGATTGATGCTAGAACAGTGTAGGCAGCATCAGATTGCATTGAATTCCAAAAAATGTATTTTCTATGCATCCTTTGGCATACTACTTGGGAACATTGTATGCAAAGAAGGTCTGTTGGTTGATTTGGAGAAGATTGCACTGATCCTCAATTTACAACTTCCAATGAATGTAAATATGCTCCGAGAAACATTGGGACATACAGGCTACTATCGCAAGTTTATCAGAGGATACGCTACGATTACTGCACCCATGGAAAAGCTGCTAAAGAAAGACACTATGTTTGAATGGACTCTGGAATGTCAAGGAAGCTTCGACACCTTGAAGGCCACGATGGCCTCTGCACCAATACTAGTTTTTTCTAATTGGAATAAAGAATTCCATGTGCATGTTGATGCTTCTTCTACTGTGCTAGGGGTTGTTCTTTTGCAGCCAAAGGTGACTTGGACCATCCAATAGCATATGCTAGTAGAAAGTTATCATTTGCCGAACGAAATTATACCACGACTGAAAGGAAAGGCCTGGCAATGGTTTATGCTCTGCAAATGTTCAGGCACTATTTGTTGGGTGGACACTTCAAGATGTTCATTGATCATTCTGATTTGCAATACCTAGTCAATAAGCCTGTGTTGGGGGGGCGAATCTATAGGTGGTTTTTTTTGTTCCAAGAGTTTGATTTTGAAATAGTGGTAAAGCCAAGATGGTTGAATGTTGTCCTGGATCATCTGTCACGCATTGAGAATGGTGAAGAACCAACTAATATCGATGATGGCTTTCCATATGTACAATTGTTATGAGTTGAAGTCACAGATGATCACTATGCACCAATTGTTTAGTTTTTTTCTACTGGTGTTTCCCCAGCAGACATGTCTATTAGCCAAAAGAAGCAGCTGGTTGTAAAATCCTCTGATTTTCAACTAATTGATGGACAACTATATAAACTTGGACTGGATGAAATATTGTGATGGTGCATCTTACTGCATGAGCAGGGTCCCATTCTAGAGGAAGCACATGCCGAAATCTCCGGAGGTCACTATGGAGGCTGCGCTACTGCACGAAACGTGTTGCGTGCTGGGATATGGTGGCCCACACTGCATAATGATGCAGCAGACTATGCAAGGAGATGTGATGTCTGCCAATGGGCATGTAAAGCATCGCAGAGGGATGAGATGTCGCTAGCACCGCAGGTGACTCTACAACTGTTCGATAAATGGGCTGTCGACTTTGTGGGTCCTACCAATCCTCTAGGTAAGCGCACTGGCGCCTGCTATATCATCACTACAACTGACTACCTGACTCGGTGGCTGGAAGCTACACTAGTGATTGATTGTACTGCTGTGAAGGCAGCCCGATTTATTTTTTAGAACATTGTGACACGATTTGGGTGTCCTAGAATCCTGTTGAGTGACCAATGTAGTCACTTTGTCAACCAGATGGTAAAAGTGCTAACTGAAGAACTCGAGATATAGCATAAGAAGAGTACACCCTACCACCCATAGGAAAATGGTTCCATTGAGGCATTCAACAAAATTTTGGAGACAACGCTGACCAAGGTATGTAATGTTAACTACGATAATTGGGATTTAAAAATTCCTACAGTTCTCTGGGCCTATCACACTACTTGAAAACGGATAACAGGTTAGACACCATTTAAGTTGGTGTATGGGAAAGAGGCAGTCATGCCTATGGAGTATATCGTTCTCAGCTTGCGCATTGCCACAGCGACAGGTATGGATGATGTAGCAGCATTAGAAGAACATGTTGCACAATTGATTTAGCTTGAATAATACCGTTTCAACACAGGATTCCACCAATAGGTTGCAAAGGATCGACAGAATGCATGGCATGATCACCATATTAAGCATAAACATTTTACAACAGGAGATTTGGTGCTGTTATATGACAGTAAGTTTATCAAGCATCCGGGTAAGTTACAAATGCACTGGTTAGGTCCCTATCTTGTTCAGTCCATTAGATCTGGTGGTGTAGTTTAGTTACAGTAGTTAGATGGTGCAATGTTGTTGAAACTCATCAACGGGAGTCACTTGAAGCCCTATAGAACGGGTTCAGTGATGCACACCACCTAAAGTATTAAATTTTTTTTTTTTAATGATGATGAGAATTTTAGTTTAGCTATGCAAAGTGAGCCTTAAGGGAGAGGCTGCGCAAGGTTACAATTGTTAGCAATTGTTGGTTGACCCTTTGCGATAGTTGTCAAGCTGTGGGGTGGTCAAATCAAGTAATAAATGCAATTAGTTAAACCAGTTGGCTGGCAGCACTTGTTGAAATGACCCACATTAATGGATGATCCGACCATTAGAAGCATAATATTTCCAGTGGATTTGGCGTCATTGCTACCTGATTTGGTAATAATGATGAAGTTAGATTTGGTAATGATGGATTTGGAATTGGAAGTGGCTATAAAACACCGTGCGGGATGCATCAGATGGCATTGTTCAGTTGCGAAGACTAGCGATAGAAGGTGAATTCTGTGCTAGTATTGAGTAGAGTGTTAAGTGCAGTATAGTTCGAGCTATTGAGCATCAGTTTAGGCTTTGATGGATAAGGGATGCTGAGCAACCTTGACGCTATTGAAATTTTGAGTGAATATGAGTCCCTTATTCAACCCATGAATGTGGAAGCAGAAGTAATGACTATGCCAGTGGGTTCATCGTCCATTCTGAAGTGGAAGCGGTAGATGCAGCGACCTTGTCCTACTTCACCAGAGAAGAGGAAAACTTGCACATATCCGAAGGTGCACGAAGAAGGCACTGCACATACTGGGGCATAGAGATCAGGTGCTGTTGAGTCTACGGCACCCCAGGGTGTCTCGGTGAATGATATTTTGGGTTACATCTCTCCTACGTGTCCAGGAGCTAAGCCAAGGCCGCCATCGAAGAATCAAAAGTATCCACCCAAGTTGACAGTGCTGCCAGAAGGGATGACATGCTTAGTCGACATCATCCCTACATTGATCAGGCTCAATTTCAATGATCACGACTTGCTTTTGCTTAAATATGTCTAGGACGAGCCATATGAATTTATCCATATGATGCCTGGTGGTCCCATTCAGCGAATTTCAAAACCATGGGCCAGTGGATTAGAGAAGTCTGGGTTGTTGGGGCTCATCAATATGCCCCATTTTGGCCATTTGAATGAAGCACATGCAAGTGTGAAGCAGTTGTTGGCATGTTTCCATGGAGGGACACTTTGGATGAATATGTTGATCCCTGTCAGTGAGGACTTGATTGCAAGTATTACTAGTTTGCCTAAGGTTGGGGAGGACCCGACGCAATATATTCGTGGAAGAGATACGGATAAGCGACTTGTGAAGCAGCGAAAGGAGTGCTTCGAGTTACATTAGGATGGTCGTGCTTATCACATTGACAATATTCATTTGCAGATGGTGCACATTGGTGCAATAATTTTGGCTAGCAAGGTTGTTCGCGGCAATCACCCAGTCCAATGCAATTCAGGGGTTGTATCCTATGCCCAGAAATGTGCCGAGTGGGTACAAATGAATTGGTGTTTATTTCTGTTGAATCATTTACTTGAAGATGCGCTTGCTGCTCAGACCGGGCGGCCTTTTTCTTATAGTTGGTTTTTGATTCTCATTGCTCTTGTTGCTTGGATGGAACCAGAGGACTACCAACCAATGGTGGTTGAGGCATTCAAGGTTTTCTGTGGTGCCCGCTATTAGAACCTATGGTGGGTCGAAGAACCCAGTCACCGGATTGACTGTGCTATTCATTTTTGGGTCTATTGGGAAGCATTATAGGTGGTCATCCTTTCTATTCCTAGAGTTTCTCCCTATGCCGTGGCCAAGTATCAACAGATCCTTTGATTTTCTATTGGACCCCACTCCATTCATATTTAGGCTAGGAGGGATCCTGATCGATAGTGGCTACCATTGTCGTATAACGTCACCACAGAAGAGTTGGACGCTATTGTGCAAGATTGGCCGGGGGACTAGCGCATCCCAGTGTGTCAAGATGAGTTAACATTAGAGGAAATTTGGGGTCTAAAATGGGCCTTATAAGAAAACGTACCAACAATAAATTTTGTGATTTGGAATTCAAGAACCAATAGAATTTCAATAAAATGATCAACCATAATGGTTGAATTGACATATTTTTCATAAAATAAAACTAATTTTTTTGTTCGTATTTTCGACATATCTCCCTGTGTTTTTATTCAAAGTTCAAGCGGGAGAGCTCGTTAGATGCATAATTTAATTCCGCATCCAACAAGTACCCACACTGCATAATTTTGATGGACCCCCCTACCCCAAAAACAAAAAATACCTGAAAAAATGTGATGATGATGTCATCGTCACATTTTTCAGGTATTTCATGTTTTTGGGGTAGCAGGGTCTGTCAAAAGTATGTAGTGTGGGTACTCGTTGGATGAGGAATTAAATTCAGCATCCAACGAGCTCTCCCACTCATAATTTGAGTAAAAAAAATGGAGATATGTCAAAAATAAGAACACAAAATTAGTTTTTTTCATTATTCCTCCAAAATTAATAACTATTATTTTATTATTTTCCTTAGGAGGCCCATTTTAGACCTCAAATTTCCTCTTAAGATAAGGAGCTATGACCAGAGGTCCCTGAAGACCCCGCCCCGCCAAAAATTGAGCACCCATGACTCTGACAATGAGTCATCGATGGATCCTGAAGATATAGCACAACGGATGTGGGAGGAGATGTTAGAATAATCAACCCATAGTATTCACCCACTTAGACATTAATTCATTTATTTTTGTCTTATTTGCCTAGTCCATGAGTCCTACCATGTGCAAGTTGCTAATTGCCTATCCATAGAGGTCAAACTTGCCATCATTGAATCATGTAGCGCTTGGGAAAGCCTTAGGAATCAAATGTTCTTTATTCCTGGCCTCCTAGGTGCCTATCTGCTTTTTCTGCTTTATTCCCTGCTTTTTCAGTGTTTTAAGGCACATAGGAAAGCAAGACTAGGTGAGGTGAATCAGCTTTGTTGCCTCTTCCTCCTCCACACTTTCCTCCATGAAAAAGCATGTATGAGCTGCCATTCCACCACTCATTAGCTTGCCCATGCGCCCTTGCCAATTTGTGAGCCTCATGACAGATTTGGGATCAGCTTTTTACACTTATGGGGGATTTGCCTATTTTGGGTAAGCCTGCTTTATGCTAGATTTGGATGCCTCCTTATGCATTCAACCTATTGATGTATTCTATATATTCAGCAACCTATTTTATTACAGGGTTGGCTATTGTACACTGAGTTAATATAATTTTGTGTTACAGCTCCATTTTCAGTCTCCATTGTTGACAATTTTGCATGATCAATTGTAATTTGTTGTGAGTGAAATTAATCTATTGCTGGTCAGAATTTCTACATGGTATCAGAGCCATTGTAGGTTGTTACTCTCCTTCAAAAATTGTTTTGCAGGTTCGACATCAAGATTGGGTTCCTTCTACTGACAGCCGGGACAGATTTTCTAAAGCTATGGATTCACAGAAAACTATCTTGACTCCCTTCAACTATTTTGAATGGAAAGCAGAGATGGAGATCTTGTTGAGAGAGAAAGGCCTCTACAGGGTGACTATCGCAATAGAAGCAGAGCCCAATGCAGCTACAGAGAAGATCAAATGGCATAATCGGAGAGATGAGGCTTATGGCCTCCTATGTCTCAGTATTTCCCGAGACCTCCTTTTCCATCTCGATGGATTAACTTCATCGGATCAAGTATGGGAGAAGCTGTCTGAGATTTTTGGAAATACAAATGAGATGAGGGGACATCAGATCGAAAATGAGCTGATTTCTCTGAGTCCCAACAGCTTTGAATCCCTGCAGCTATATTTCTCCAAGTTCAAAGCACTAGTTTTGCAGCTGAAGCAGTGTGGTATCGAAAAGAAAGATGATCAGCTCGTATTGGCCATCCTCTCGAAGCTAGGACCTGAATACTCAGTCTTTGTTTCGACCTTCTATGCCACAAAACTCACAGCTCGAACCTGGAAGATGCCTAGCCTTGCAGATTTCATGGAATCTCTCACACAAGAACAAGACAAGCTGGTGATGATGGGCACCATCAAACCTTCCAAATACCAAGATCTGGTTGCTGGAGATTCGAGGGTGGATTATAAAAGCAAAAGAAATCC
>LPNX010250137.1:115947-159852 GCA_001517045.1 Pseudotsuga menziesii | reverse complement strand
ATTGGAAAGCAGCCAAGAGGATCCTTAGCTTTGTTCAGGGAACAAGGACACATGGGATTTTCTATAAAGCCAATTCTGACCTTAAGTTAATTGGTTTTACTGACAGTGATTGGGCAGGTGATAGCACAGATAGGAAGTCCACTTCAGGTTATGTGTTCATGCTTGCAGAAAGGCCAATTAGCTGGTCAAGCAAGAAACAGAGTGCCATTGCACTCTCATCTACAGAAGCTGAGTACAGAGGAGTTGTCAATGCAGCAACTCAGTGTTTATGGTTGCAGGGTTTACTTGGAGAGTGTGGTTTCGAACTTGAGTACTCAACTACCATCTACTGTGATAACCAGAGTACCATTCAAATCTGAAAAGATCCAGTTCAGAAGCAGAGAACCAGACACATTGAGATTCACATGCACTACATCAGAGAGCTTGTGCATGATGGCACCATTCACCTACTCTTCTGTTCATCTTCAGAACAAGTAGCTGATATCTTCACCAAAGAATTTTGTGAGAAGACCTTCAGCAATCTCAAATCACTGCTGGGGATTGCTGATCATGCTGTCAAAGCATGAGTGGAGACAAGATTCTACAATTTTGTTTTACAGTCCATGTTTAAGGGAGGATTTTCCCAAGTTGGTTTTTCCTCTTTCCTTGTTTCATATGGACTTGCAGTATGTAAAAGGGTGACTAAGCCTTGTTGCTAGGCCCTATATTTTGATTTATTACTCATAAATTCAGGCATAAGGGGGGGTGTTAGAATAATAAACCCACAGTATTTACCCACTTAGACATTAATTCATTTATTTTTGTCTTATTTGCCTAGTCCATGAGTCCCACCATGTGCAAGTTGCTAATTGCCTATCCATAGAGGTCAAAATTGCCATAATTGACTCATGTAGCGCTTGGGAAAGCCTTAGGAATCAACTTTGATTTATTCCTGGACTCCTAGGCACCTATCTGCTTTTTCTGCTTTATTCCCTGCTTTTTCAGTGTTTTAAGGCACATAGGAAAGCAAGACTAGGTGAGGTGAATTAGCTTTGTTGCCTCTTACTCCTCCACTCTTTCCTCCATGCAAAAGCATGTATGAGCTGCCATTCCACCACTCATTAGCTTGCCCATGCGCCCTTGCCAATTTGTGAGCCTCATGACAGATTTGGGATCAGCTTTTTACACCTGTGGGGGATTTGCCTATTTTGGGTAAACCTGCTTTATGCTAGCTTTGGATGCCTCCTTATGCATTCGACCTATTGATGTATTCTATATATTCAAAAACCTATGTTATTACAGGGTTGGCTATTGTACACTGAGTTAATATAATTTTGTGTTACAGCTCCATTTTCAGTCTCCATTGTTGACAATTTTGCATGATCAATTGTAATTTGTTGTGAGTGAAATTAATCTATTGCTGGTCAGAATTTCTACAGGAGACACGCACTAAGTGGAAACAGTAGTACAAGGCCGATAGTGGTACCAAAATGGGGATGGAAGACCAGTTGCAATGGCTTATCAATGCCATCGCGGATTCATCTATGGGTGCCACTACGATGATCCGCGAATCCAACCGCGAAGAATTTGGTGTGGTAAGAAGTATATTAGAGTCCATTTTTTATATTGTTTCCAAGCAACTATTGGTGAGACCTTTGTTGTAGGATAGCCTATCAATCAGCACTAATCCCTGGGATAGGAACGTGCAAGTTCCCACAACTGCAATCGATGCCAGCAATGTCAAAGTGCACCAGGAGCTGCACCCGATCTAGAGTGTGATGTTGGATCTAAATAAGCTGTCATCTCTAGCGCTAGTTAAGTTGCAACATGGTGCCGCATTAGAATTGGCGACAAGGAAAACAAAGTTGAACGAGGGCTATGTTCAGTCCAGGAATATCGCTGCGAAGTTACAGAAGGAAGCAAAGGAGCTGCACCAGGTCCGCATGCAGTTAGTAGAGGAGAAGTTACAAGAATAAACCAACTAAAGGAAACACGGGCTGAGTTGTAGCGGAAGGCTACCAAAGATATTACCGACCTCAAGAAGGTGCAAGATGGCCTGATTATTGAACATGCACAGCTATGTGCAAGGTGTAGCGAAGTTGAGCAGGCTATTTGTGATGCATGCCAAAACATGTTTGACAACACCTAAGCACTCACCCCAATCGAAAATGTTAAGCGATTGGGGAAGACTCTGGTTCAGCTTTAGGACACTAACTTGCTACTCCAAACCCAGGTACAACCCACAACGCCATCGAAGCAGGTTGTGGAGTGCAAGACCTCCATTGAAGATATTGCCACTCAGTTCGGCACAATGGAGAAAGAGGCTAAAATGGTTATGGAGGTGACCCCTCAATTTTGGCAAAGTATTGTTCAAGATGAGCAGCTTTATCAGCTGACTACGCAGGTGCAAGAGACAGAGGGTCATTTGACAACCCTGAAGACATCGCTGAAGGCCATGCCACTAATGGTGAAGATCACCCAGGCCATAGAACTGAAGGATCTGTAGCAGTGAGTTTCCAGGGCACAAGAATGCCAACAAAAGCGCCGTGAGCAGCTCGATGAATTCCAAGAAATCAGTGGCCAGTTGGCTATTAAGGACGTTTCCATGCTCCAGGCCATTCAAGAGAATCGACAACTGGTTGAGAGTAAGGTGAGCACAGAACACCCCATCCAACAAACTTTGAATAATTGTCAGATTATCACCAGTAAAGTCCAGCTGCAGGTTCGTGAATTTGTGCAGCATTTTGAATATTTTAAGGACAGACTTCGGCACACACCTTGTCGACTTGATGTGGCTCGAGGGTGAGCCACAAAACTATGTTGTAGGCCTGTTGGCAAGGGGTTTTGAGCAATTCATTTGTGCAATATCAAGTACGCAAGCTCACGTGGTACTGCGCAAGGGAATATTGACGCGATAAGCGGGAAAATAATTGTTTTTGAATATTTTATGTATATTTTGACCAGGTGTTGTTGCAATAGGTCACTAGCTGTTAGAAGTCAATTATTAGTGGACCCTTGATGTAAAGGCATAAGTGTATTTATAGATCTATTTTGGGGCAGTAAAGAATATTCATAGAGAGATGATAGAATTTGTGAACAATTGTATTGCATGCGTGATTGTAAGGGATAAGATCTGGTCCGGTCTGTTTTATGGAGACTTTCCTATCTCAACGGTGATTTTATATGGGCTTCTTTCTGATGTATGCAGTCTTCAGTTTTGGAGAAGGATTATGTAATTTGGAATATTTACGCAAGATTAATATATGATGCAATGTGTATGGCTCAATTCTTTTCTATTGTTATAGATCTGTTGTGATGCTGCGACTCTGGTTTGTTAAAATGACATGTTATAGATGTGATTCAACTTCTTCATGTTATATCAATGCAATCTGTTGGTTTTAAATTGTTGTAATTTATTCTTGAATTGCTATGATGTTCCTTGAATAATGATGCAATATTTTGATATTGTATGAGGATCGAATAAGTTATGATCTCCCTCCGTCGGATCCCCATGTCCTCTTTCCCCACTGTTAAAAACTCGGTTCTGACAACTCTCCCTTAAATGCCTCGAGTGAGACCTCGTCTGCTCTGCAGACATTGCTGGGTAGGGTAAAACCTATCTAGGCTAGTGCTTAGGGAGATTGCATTGTAGGGAATCGACAGAGTGGGAACCCCTGTCGACGAAGCTTTGTTGGTGGGCTTCACCAACAGAGCACCCTACAGTTGATGCTGCACTTCAGGAGGTAAAGGAATAGATATTTATTGAGATCCCTGTCGAAGAATCTAACTCTCACCAGTGCAGTACAACCATTCAACAATGGATGTCTTGCTACAATATAGCTGGAGATCCAGATGATGATCTGACTAATATAAACATACTGGAATCAGAGGGTACGTGATAGGTGGAAGGAAGTGGCATTTCATGTGACCAGTTCCTTAAGCCGTTAAAAATTAAGAAAGTAAACTTGGGGTCGCCAGAGAACCCAAAGTTCGCCAACATAGGAGATTATTGGGATGAAGAGATAGTTGCAAAAATCATGGATTTAGTGCATGAATATCAAGACCTATTCCCTACTAACTTCTGAGAAGTGAAGGGAATAGTGGGAGACTTAGGGGAGATGAAAATACCCCTGCGACTAGATGCTAATCCCAGTAAGCAACAACCATATAGGATAAACCCCAAGTATAAGGAAAGGGTAAAAGCACAACCAGATAGTATGCTCGATGCTGGAATTATTGAACCTATTGAGGAGTCAGAGTGGATCAACCCTATAGTGATCCAGGATAAAAAGAAAACAGGTGAAGTCAAGATCTGTGTTGACTTGAGGAAGCTAAACGACGCATGCTTGCATGATCCATTCCCAACACCATTTACAGATGAAGTGCTTGAAAGTGTTGGAGGGAAAGAGATGTATTCATTTATTGATGGCTTTTCGAGCTATCATCAAGTTAGAATCGCAAAGGAGGATCACCACAAAACAGCCTTCATCATTGAATAGGGATGCTACCAATATACGGTAATGCCCTTTGGACTCAAGAATGCACCTGCTATTTTTTCTAGAATTGTATTCTCTACTTTTAAATATTTTATTCAGAAATTTCTTGAGGTATACTTTGATGAGTGGATTGTGTTTGGCCTAGTAAGAGACCATATTGAGAGTCTACGCATGATGCTGGACCATTGTCACCAGTATCATATCGCACTTAGTTCTACAAACACTGTGATATTTGTTGAAGGATAGGGAAACCATCATGCCATGACGAGATGTTGATTTCACCACAGATAACCCTTCAAGAATTTGACAAGTGGGCAGTTCATTTTTTTGGATCAATCAGCCCACCAGGGAAGAGAACTAGTGCGCACTACATTAGCATTACGATAGACTATCTGACTAGATGGGCCGAAACTACACCTGTTAAAGATTGTACCGCTGTGAGTGAGGAAAATTTTCTGTTCGAAAACATCATCAGTCAATTTGGTTGCCCAAATATATTACTAAGTGACCAAGGTACGCATTTTGTTAACAAACTAATTGCTAAGTTGACTGCAGAATTTCATATCCAGCATAAAAAGACGACTCCCTACCATCCTTAAGCGAATGGCATGGCCGAAGATTTCAACAAGATTTTGGAAAATGCATTGACCAAAGTATGCAATGTGCGCCGAGATGGCTGGGATCAGAAAATATCAGCTGTGCTATGGGAATATCACACAACCTATAAGCGATTAACAGGGAACACCCCATTTAGACTAGTATATGGATAAGCTATTGTACCAATGGAGTACATCGTACAAAGTTTGAGAATCGCTACACTAACATAGATGACTGACAGAGATTTTGTCGAGCATAGGTTGACACAGATTGTGAAAATGGAAGAAGAATGATTCATCGTAGGATTCCATCAGACAATTGAGAAACAGTGATAGAAAGCATGGCATGATCGCCATATTAGGGTTAGACCATTCGAAGTCAGAGGACTTGTGTTGTTGTATGACAACAAATTTTTCAAACACCCAGGAAATTTAAGGACATATTGGCTAGGACCATATGTGGTCATGCACATCACTGACGTGAGTGCAGTAAAATTACAGAAGCTAGATGGTACCTATGTCACAGTTCTGGTGAACGACAGTCGCCTGAAACCATACTACGACGGTCATAACGTCCCTGGTTAGAACCGCGTCACAGAAAAGAAAAATAAAAAACACATAGAGGGTATGAAAGACGTAAAAACTACTCTCTCACATGCCTGTGACGGAACAACTACAATGTACAGGAAAAGGGCGACAAAGTGCATGAAAAACCAAGAATTATAGCAAAAAGGAGGAAAGTGTTGAAAAAGTGGAAATGATAGGCTGGCTGACATTAAATTACAAATATTCGAAAAATATTTAGGTGGTTGTGACAGCTAAGTGTCATTAGTTCAATTAGATACAAGGAGAATGCCAACGTGCTATAAGGTCACATTCGATGGATCCGCCATAACTGTTCTGATAGAAATAACACAACACTCAAGATTAATGACTTAATGAACGAATACGGTAGCCGAGAAACCCATGTGATGGATTAGACATTAACTAACCATTCCATGATGACTACACCACGCTGTGGTGGGTATAATTTCAAGGCTTCACCGACAAGCATTCTTTTACGACCATAGAGAAAGATTGAGAGAACCAGATCCGAACCCTATCATCCCTATTAAACTAAGCTGACTCCCATGGTCATTAAGATCCCTAGTGACAGTGAGCCATCAGACACAACTGTTATCTCTAGTTTCCCAATCGAAGAAGAGAGTCCGTCACCTAAGATACAACAACCGCAGAAAGAACCAGAGACTGATCCAATGGTGAGAATGCAAAAGAAACCTGCCATAATTTCAATGCTGAGATCGCATGTTGTGCCTACCTAATCTTAGAGACCACCAAGATATCCTAGCTAGGAAATAGTTGGAGAACCATCTGGACTCCTGAGGGCGAAGAAACACAGGACTCCTGTGGATGCTGTGGGTAAATCACCCTTAGAAGATGAACAAGAGGTGGATGAACCTATGTAAGAAGACTCGCCACCGCGCAGAGGGCCAGATGCGGAGAAGAGGATGAGAATTTCCTGTACTGTGTTCCACCAAGGAGAGCCAATGCACCAAGGGTGGACCTCCCAAAGAGGGAGAATACAACTCTAGTAGCACTGTGGATCCCTGATAATGTCCCCCTGCTAATGTAAATCATGCCCAAGTTAGCCAAGATGAAATTTGAAGACTTTGACACTTGAATGCAACTCAGATTACAAAGAGCAGACTGCATGGTCATGAGCCAACCTAACCCAACTAGAGTACAAGTGCTCAGGCCGATGGATTGGGCCAAGGGAGTTGGTTGTGTAGGTTTGATGAACCTACTGTTTATGCCCCATTTTTACCATAGTTTACAAGTCAACACTTACGTGAAGCAACTGCTGGTGTGATTTCATAGAGGATTCCTGTGGCTCGATCGACCATACCCGGTCAACGCTGAGCTGATTTCGGTGATAACAGACCTTCCAAACAAAGGAGACAACCTTGCACAATACTTGGCCAAGAAAGACACCAAATGGATCAAGTAGAAGTATAACTTGCAATGTGCAAAGAGGGGCTTCCTGATTCAGTCGATCGAGGACAAAAGTGTGTGAATTGTTGTGCAGATCTTATCATGTAAGACGTTACACAAGATGCGGCCCAATCAGTGTTCGACTGCAACAGTGGAAATCACAAACTTATGCACGGTGGGTGGAGTGTCCAATTAGTCGTGGTACATATTGAACGGGCTCATAGATGATGTAGCACAAGCTCAGCATAAACCCACCTACAAATTCCATTATTCATGGTTTCTCATCTTAATCTCATTCACCATGTGGGCCATACCGCCAGACTATGTGTAGATCGATGTCCCACTATCTTGCCATGGCACAAGGTACCAAAACTTGTGGGATTACATACAAGACCTAGCACGGTGGAAGGAGAACAAAATTGAGTTCTTTTTACATGCATAGGATTTGCACGACGTTGTCCATCGGTCCCATTGAATCCGCGCTGCGATGGTACATAGGTACACAACATTTATTAACTTTCAGGCCAGAGCACATAATATGATCTTGGATCCAGAAAAAGAATCCACCAGACAAGTGCACCATGCGGGATTCATTCTAAAGGTTTAGAATGTGGATGCAATCATCAACCTATGGCTAGAGGAATGGTGTGTCCCACTGGTAGAACCACTTCCCAAAGGACAGGATGAAGAGGAACCACCATTTCACCAAGTCCATGAAGAAGGAAATGAAGGAGGTGACAGATAGGATAACCAGTCGTAGGATGAGGAAGAATAAGATGAAGACTGTTGGAGAAAACCCACAAACAAATCCTCATCGACAGGGGTTCTCACTCTGTCGACGTCCAACCAGCGCGATCTCCCTGAGCACCGACCTAGCTAGGTTTTAACCTATCCAACAACATTTGTAGAGCAGACAAGGTCTCACCCAAGGCGTTCAAGGTAGAGCTATCGGAACCGAGTTTCTGGAATTAACAAGGGAAGATAAGGTATCCATGGCTTCAACAACATAACTATCAGATTACTCTAGGTCATTCGACAGCACTAAGACAGTCCTCACAATTCATTTTCACAACTACAGATCTAATAGATCACATTATTCATTCATCGCAGCAGTGTTATCACAACAATATCATTCATAAAACAATTCTAATAAGATTCATCATTATTCCTAATAATTGTAATAGAATCAGGCCAGATCATATCATCAGTTCATTGTAGCAACATTAGTAAATCATAAACATATTCAATACACTTCTCATTGATATCGCGGCAGAGAAAACAGAAAAATAGAAGACATCATTTAGGAAACAACCGTTATGTCATATTAGTTCTGAGCAATAGATCCAAAACATATAATTATTCTCCACAACAGGACATGTTGTAATCTCATAGATCACATAAGGTTACCAATAATACATACTAAAACATACATATAAAACAGATACAATAGATAAGAACAAGTAGGTGAATTAACAGATTATATTACATGAATGAGTCCATACAACACAGAGAACTGAACTAAGTTCTCATCTAGCTCAACAACCTAATATATATGATTACAGAATGGTTTCAAAATAACTACCTGTCAGTTCAGTGAACTGACACGACCTTAGGTGGCCGACCTAGTCTCTAGTTTAGTCGTCCGATCGACTAAGTCGGCTCATCGACTTAATCGGCTGATCGACTAAGTTGGCTATCGTTCAAGTTGACTTATCGACTTGCTCATTCTACATCTTCCCCATGAACAAAACATTTCTTTGTCCCGAAGAAACAGGGAGGTACAAAATTCTTCCTGTCTGGTCTCAATAATTATGCTGATGTGCCTGGTCTTCATGGGCTGTATGAAATGCGGTGAATGAACCTTCGATGGTTCAGTATTTATAGGCGATGATGTGGATGTTTTGGTCTATGGGTGTATTAATGGCAGATGTGATGTTCCAGCTAGAATGCTTGAGTGTGTGTTAATGACGATATTATTTCAGCGCTCGATGTCATGAATGCGCGATGGGACTATCGAGGTCATCGGGCAATGTCGATTATGAAAATGGTCGATGGAAGTGGTTGGTCGATGAAAATGGTTGATGGTGCTATGTCGATGGGAATGATGTCGGTTGTCGAAATGGTAATTTCCTATCATAGTTTTTTGCATGTATGGGACTATTTTTCTTTTTTGCTTTTTAGGTTTTTATAGATTTTGGTTTACGGTTATGGTCATTATAGGATTTTTTTTTTTGAATTACTAGTTTCTGTAGCATTTTAGTCGGGCTCCATTAATGAGCTTCTAAAATACTATGCCTTGTAATGTCCGTAGTCAGACTGATCTGTTGGTATGTATCTCTTCGACAACATAGGGTCCCATCCATTCGGTATGGAGCTTTTTAGGTTTTCCTTTTACTCTACTATTGTATAGTAAAGAAAGGTCTCCTACCGACAAGTTTTTGTTCTTGATGTTTCGGTCATGCCATGCTTTCTGTTGTTGTTTCTAGATTTCTTGATGTTGTATTGCCATTAGTTGGTGCTCTTTGAGTTTACTGAGTTGCAATAGTCGGTCCTTTCTTCCTTGTTCGACATCGACATGTAGTATCTCTGCGATGATAGGTGTCTGTTGTCGGAAGTGTAGTGGAACTACTGCTTCTTGTCCATAGACTAGTCTAAAAGGAGTTTGGTCGGTCGAACGTTTGTATGTTGTTCTGTATGCCCATAATATCACAGGTATTTTCTCATCCCAATCGTCCTTATCAGCATTACATATTTTGGTTAGTCCTCTTGTTAGTGTTTTGTTAAATGCTTCAATTGCTCCATTCGACTGAGGATGGTATGCTGTGCTCCGATGATGGTCGATTTGGAATTGGTCAGTTAGGGTTTTGATAGTCTTATTGATGAAGTGTGTTCCTTGGTCGCTAATTAGAGTTAGTGGACATCCAAATCTAGTGATAATATTTTCATAGATAAACTTAGCAGCTATCTCACTAGAACATGTGTTGACTGGTTCAGCCTCTGCCCATTTAGTTACATATTCGACTGCAGTTATGATTTACCTTGCACCTGTTCTTTTTGCTGGTATAGGAAATGGTTCTATGAAGTCTATGGTCCAAATTTTGAATGTCAAACTTGGGTTTATCAATATCAAAGGCATTTCTGTGCTAGGTAGGGGTTGACCTAGTCGTTGACATCTATCACATTGACTGACAAAAATTTTGCAATCTCTGTGGAGTGTCGGCCACCATAACCCTGACTGTTGGATTTTCTTTGCAGTTGTATCTTCTTGGAAATGTTCTCCTACAGGTCCATAGTGTGCTTCATGCATAATGTTTTCTCATTCAGGTTCTAGTAAACACCTTCTGAGGATGTCATCTAATCCTATTTTGTATAAGAATCCATTTATAAGACTGTAGGGTGTAGCCTTCATAGCTAAGATCTACTTCTTCTTTGCACTCATTCCTTCTGGTGCATGTCCATCTTCCAAGAACCGGGCTATTTCTTCTAATTCTGCTGGGACTGCTTCTATCCGAAATAAATGTGCATTGGGTAAGTCATATTCGACTCCTGTCGATTCTTCTCCTGTGTCGATTCTAGATAAATGGTCGGGACCGACATTTAACTTACCTGGTCGAACAACAACTTCGAATTCAAATTCTTGGAATAATAATAGCCATCGACAGATTCTTCCATGATGTAGTGGTTTATTGACAAGATACTTAAGTGCCTGATGGTATGTATAAAATATAAATGGGTTAGCTAAAATATAATGTCGATATTTTTGTAGTGCAAATACCATTCCTAGTGCCTCTCTTTCTATTGTCGAATAGTTTCTCTCAGCCTTGTTTAATTTTCTGCTACTGTAAGCTATAAGATAATCCATTCCATCATCGCTTGGTTGAGTTAAGATTTCTCCTATCGCTAGGCCTGATGCATCAATATGAACATGGAATTTGATCGACCAGTTTGGAAACCTTAGGATTAGTGCTTCAACTAGTTTTCTTTTTAATTTTTCAAATGATATGTGGCACTCCTCTGTCCAGTTGAACCCTTGATCTTCCCTTAGTAGTTCTTCAAGTGGATAGGTCATATCTGAATAATACCTTATGCATTTTTTGTAATAGCCTGTGTGGCCCAGTAGCACCCTGACTTGTTTTGGGTTTACTAGTGGTTTTAGGTCAAGGATAATTTTGATCTTTGCAAACTCAACCTTAATACCTTCCGTACAGACAATGTGCCCTAAGAATATCCCTATGGGGGTCACAAATATGCATTTCTTGATGTTTAGGGAGAGTTGAATTTGTCGACATCTCTCCAACATAAGTCTGAGCCATTTTCAATGATCCTTTAACATGGAGTATATTGTCCAATAATCAAAGTATACTACCATGGTCTTGTAAATATATTCCTGAAATGTTTTGACAACAATCCTAGAAAATACTGCAGGTGCAATTTTTAATCCAAAAGGCATAACTTTGTAAGCAAATGAACCAAATTCACACACAAAGGTTCTCTTCTTCTGGTCTTCTTTAGCTATTGGCACTTGGTTATAACCTGAGAATCCATCTGTAAATGAGTAGCATTCATGTCCTGCAACTTCATTTAAGATCTCATCTACATAAGGGGTTGGAAATGGATTTGTTAGTGTCACTTTATTTACTTCCCTGAAGTCGACACAAATTCTTAGTTTGGTCAGATCATGTTTCTTAGGCTGTACAACGATTGGAATTGCCCGTTCTAATTGGTCAATAGGATAGATGATGCCTGCTGCAAGCATGTTATCAATTTCCCTTTTGACTATCTCTTTGTATTTGTGAGCTAGTTTATATGGCCTTTTCTTCACAGGTCTAACATCAGGTTTAGTGTCAATCTTCATTTCTCCCATTCCGTGGACTAATCCTTTGAGGTCTTTATAATCTCTAGCAAATACATCTTGGAACTCTTTTAATAAGTTCACTATCTCTGTGGTCTGTTCTTCACTCCAGTAGTCACCAATCTTTGCCATTTTTGGTCGATCATCATTTGAGATGTTGAATTCCCTAGTTTTGAATTTAGCATCTATCCATTCTGGGGCTTTGGCTTCATTGATCGGTCAAATTCCTTCCTTAAACTATGAGAATGTGGCAGGGAAGTCGACTGCAGTCATTCTATCGGTGTCCTGTTTGTCAGTTGTTTCTACTTTAAAGATTGTGCAAATAGGTTTGGTTGTTTCGACATGGTTTGATTTCCATCTAAAGCTTTTTCCTTCTGTATTTTCATTTTCTAATTGTAATCTTGTCGACTGTGGTTTTGTCCTTGTTTGTATATTGTTGCATTTCATTGGCTGTCGGTTTTCTTTTAAGGGTTTGTTTTTAGTCGGTTGTATAAATTATTTAATCTATTTTTTTGTTTTGACCAAGTTTTCATTTTGTGGTATAAAGTTGAAATCTTTAATGAAATTTTCCTTGATTTCATGCTATAGGAATGTTTCACCTCTAGATTATTCCATTTTATACCATTTGTTTGGTAAGTTAGTGAGGGTTGATGGGAACAGGTGTGGCCATGCTCATTCATCCTTGTATCCAAGTCTTCTCCACTCTTTCTCACAAGTTTTAATATGATATTCTAGGTTCTGTCCTTGAGTGAATATAGGTATCTCAGCCTGTTGGGTTAACTTCTTTCCTTCAAACCTTTCGACAAAGTAATTCGAAGCTGTTGTCCAGGTCTTCAGTCTTGTCTGATGGGTATCCCACCATCTAGCAGCTTGTCCTGTAAAAGTTTCTACTAGGCTTTGAAGTCGGCCATGTTCACCAATATTTTTGGACACTTGTTCTACATGCATGACTGGTGATTCCATTTCCTTGTATCTTGGTATTTGTGTAGTATTTACATTGGTAGGTTGTAAGGTAGGGTATTCCCTAATTTTCTTCTCAAATATTTTTGGGACAATGGACACTATGAAGCACTATTGGGTGGGTTTTTTCTGCACTTTTTGAATAGTCCAACACCCTCTTGCTTGTGTTTCATATTTCTCGATCTCCCAATCATATAATTCTGCATCTAAATTATAACCAACTAAGTCTGGGTTGCCTAAATGAAGTTCTCCGTAGGTTTTAGGTTCTGTATAATATGCATTGTTTTGAATCTGGTAGAGTTGTCGAACGTCGACTTCTTCATCGATAGGTTCAGTCCAAGGTTCTCCTTAAGATGGGTGAATAGGTACAATGACCTTTTGTCCATTTCCTTTCAATTTGATCCTCTCTTTGTCCAGGGATATCGATGATTTCATCTTTCTACCCCAAGGTCGACCTTCTAATGCTAGGAAGGAGCTAGATCCTTCCTTAGGGTCAATGATCTCGAAGTCGACCTTGGTCGAGATTCCTTTGATAGTCATTTTGACACTTTTCTAGACTCCAATAGGTTCAATTAGGCCTTGGTCGGCTAGTTTCAGGTATATGCCTAACTCATGTAGTTGAGGTCTACCCATTTGTTCCCAAGTGTCACAAGTCATGATGTTTACTTGTGATCCAAAGTCGAGCACTACTTGTCGGACATGGTATCCTTCAATTTCTAGGTTGACAAGTGGGTCGGTATCACCTTTGTCTTTTTTATTTAAGCTGCAGATGTTCTTTGTTTGTTTTTCAGAGTTGTTATGTTTTATTTCATATAGCAAATTGATGAACTCAGATACTGAGTTGTATTAATTTATTTACTGTGTTATGTCGATTGTCGTGAGCTTGTTCTTGTCATGCAATTTCTTTGAATACATTGGTTGCTTCTTTGTATGTTTGTTTCTCTTTAAGTGGATCAGGATAGACATTTTTATCTTTTATTTTGCTGATTCTTGGGTTATCACTTCCTATTTTTGTTCCTTATCGAGTTACAATATGCAAATTTTTTGTGTTTATTACATCAGTTTTTTGTACACATGACAAGACATTAACATTTTTCTTTGTATTTATTTTTTCCAACGTGGTAGGGAAATCCTCTAGTGAGTGATCCCCTACTCCACAATGAGTACAAAATTTGAGGTCAGTTCTGTTTTTATATGGACATTCTGCATACTGATTTCCCTATTTATAACATGTAAAGCACTGGATGGGTCGACGTGGTCAGTTGTCGTGACTCCCAGGGAATTGACCTCTTCCTCCAAATCCCCCATGTCAATTGTCGTACCAGTGCTCGTATCTCCGGCCTTCATATCTCTTAACATTCTGATCATTTGATAAGTTGTTTTGCTCATTATGTTGTGCAACTGCATTGGTTTGGTAGACAGCCTGATAGTTCTGTTGGTTCTTTAGGTTCAAATGACAGTCAGCTGTATTATGATTTTTAGTCTCGCAAATTGCACACTAGGATGCCTTGATGTTCTTCATGTTGAACGGGCAGTATTTTGTCGAGTGGTCCCCGTGCTCCTGGCAAATGTCGCAAAAGGATTTCGTCTGCATGAATCGAAAGTTTTGTCGGTTGTATTCCTGTCGATAGTTGTCTTTAGAATGCCCGGCCACCGAGCACTTGGTGCACTAGATCTCCTGATTCTTGAGGTTTAAATCCTTTAAATACTTCTATACACTTTCTAGCTTTTCTTTCAATATGTGGTCGGTTGAGTATGCGGGCATGTCCTCATCCATCTCTACTTGGAGAGATTTTGTGAGCACATCTTCATATGATTTGAATGTTTCCATACTGATGTGTCGATGGAATTTCTGAGATAACCCTGCAAGAACCCACTGGATTAGTAATTGTTCATCTATAACATAGTACAACTAGCTTAGAAGGTATTTCCAGTGCTTATCATAGTCGCGGATGGTTTCCCCTGGCTTCTGTGATGTAGTTTTTAGTTTTTTCACTGCCAGGTGTTTGGCATCTGGAGTTTTGAAAAATGATAAAAATTGCACCTTGATCTCGGCTTTGGTTGCTCTAGGTTGTCTTTCTGAAAAATTCATATACCAAGTCAATGCCCTTTTCCTCAAGGCACCAACAAACTATGCCATTTTTCTATCTTGGTCTGTAACTTGGTTGGCCTCCCAAGTTGACTCACAGATGAACCAGTGTCATCTGGGGTCCTCATCCCCCTCATATAGAGGAATGTGAGTTGATCTGTGACCCATGTCAGAATCACTGTCACTGCTCTCAGGAGGTGGCAGAGGTGGAGGTGGGGGTGGGGATGGTGGGGTTATTGGTTTATTCGTCTCTGCGGGACTATGGTTGACGGAACTTCCGTTCCCATCGGTTGTCGATTCTTTTTCGACGTGCAGTCGGTTGATGTCGACTTTTGCTGTCGATGGCCCACTACAACTATTTGTCCATAGTTCTAAATGTTCTGTGTCTTCCAAAGCTTTGTTTGGCAGGGGGGATGCTCCTTCATGTGTCGGTAAGAGTAAGTGGATACTTCGGTTGGAGGGTACCGCTTGAAAGGTAACCCAATTTCCTTCCTCTAGACGATGAATAATGAGGTGTCTTCCAATGTATGTTTCATCATCTAGTTTAATCCATATACCAAAGTCACCATCTCGTAGTCGGAGGTCCTCTTTGACAATAGTTTGTATCCAGGTATGCGGGTTTAACGGAGAGAGGGTTGTTCCTTCATGGGGAGCTCTTGATTGGAGAGCTTCTAGCTGCTCTATCCACAATTCTTCCTCCTTAGGGGACACCTCTTCTTCCACGCCTTCTTCATGTTGGTCATGACCCAACTCTGGAGGATTCTCTTCCTGGTCGGTCTCCCTAGGACTCCTTCTATGCAGCACTAAGGCTCGTTCTCTTCTTGCTTCCCTCCTTTGTTGTCTCTCTTCCCTCTCTATTTTCTGAATGTCCGACATACCGTTATGTGATACTATTCTCTTGATTTCCTTTTTGGTCGAATTCTCATTAATGGTGAATGGTATCTGCTTCTAGTCGACTAGAATCCACTCTACTTTATCTCGACATATGACCATCTACCCCCCCATAGCCTACCCGATGCTTTTTAGAAAGCCCAGATAGTTTGGTCTATTTTCTTAGGAAGTATTCCCACTCCCTTTCTGCAATGAATTTTTCCCACTTCTTTTGCTTTTCTGCGCAGTTAGAGTTTGATGGCAGTTCATGAAGTGATGGACAAGGTTTGACAATATGTCCTACTCCTTTCTCGATAAAAAATTTGAACAGGACATTACATCCCAACATTCAGCAATTGACATAGACAGATCCTAGAGTGTTCAAAATAGAAAACCCATCAAGGCCATAGATAGATCGCAACAGAATGATCATTCTCAGATATTGACTCATACTTGTATCACACTGATCATGAATCTCTCTTATCTCTATGTTTCGTATCTCCCATCATGTGTCTTATACAATTGCAAAAATAGCTCTATATATAGGCTTGCACCTTTACATCAAAGGTCCACTTCTAAATAAATTATAACCACTAATGACCTATGTCCACAAAACATGGTCAATTAATACATTAAATATTCAAAAATGGTTATCCTTTAGCCCATCCCTCTGATCTATCCTTATGCGGTGCCGCATGTACTTGCACAGCTACCGTGATACTGTGCAACTCACTTACCCAAAACCCTTGCCAACAGGCCCCCAACACAATCTTGTGGCTCGTCCTCGAGCCAATTCAGGTTGACAGGGTATATGCCAATGTCGTGGCCTTGAAATATTCAAACTGCTGTGAGATCTTGTGAACCTGGAGCTGGAATTTGTCGGCAACACTTTGACAATTGAGCAAATCTTGGTGCACGGGGTGCACTATCCCAAGATTTCCATTGACCATCTGTTGATTTTCTTTCACCACCAGCAGCATTGCGACTGCTTTGACAGCCAGCTTCCCACCACCTTCTTGAAACTCATCCAACTAGGCACGATGCTTTTTTTGGCGTTCTTGGGCGTGGGAAGCTCACTACTGTAGGTCCTTCAATTCTTCAGAACGCATGATCTGCACCATGAGCGATAGTGCTCGCAATGATGTCTTCAATGTTTTCAACTATTGTTCAGCTTCTTGTGCTTGTGCGGTCAACTAGTCAATCAAATCATCTTGGAAAACATTGTGCCAGAACTGTGTCATTGCCTCCATGATTGTCTTTTCTTCTTGCTCCATTGTTTTGAACTAGGCCTCTATCTCCTCAATAATAGTCTTTCGTTCAGCAACCTGCTCCAGTGGGGTGTTTGGATAAACCAGGGCATTGAGTAGAAGATTGGTGTCCTAGAGCTTGAAAATAGTTTCCCCAAGTCACTTGGCCTTAGCGACTATAATAAGCTTGGTCATTCTCTCAAAGATATGTTGACAGGCCTCATCGACAGCTTGCTCAGCCTCACCATGACTTGCACATAGCTACTCCTTCTCAATGATAAGGCGGTCTTGTGCCTTCTTCATCTCGGTGATTTCCTTGGGAGCCTTGCACTACATCTCGGCCTATGCTACCTTTAATGCCTCAATCTCTTGTACCTTCTCATTCACCATCTGCACCCTCACCTAATGCATCTCCTCGGCTTCTTTCTGTAGCTTCTTGGTTGTTCTCTACGATTGCACATACCCATCGCTTAGCTCCTTCTGCATATCCACCAATTCATGGGCAGCAACATGCTGCAGCTCCACAAGCACCTAAGCGGGTAGCTTGTTAAGATCTAATTCAATGCTTTGGAGTGGTCGTTGAACATCCTAACCCACGGCTCGGTGCTGATCGACAGAAAATCCTGCATCACATGTTTCTTTGGTGCCTTTCTGAAAACAAAATCATAAATAGAATTCAAATTATCTCTTACCACAGCAAATTCTTCATGATTGGACTCTTATATCACTTGCATCACAGCCTCAAAGGAGTCAGTGACAACTTTGATGAGCCGCTGCAGTTGGTCCTCGATCCCTGATCGGATACCGTTTCCCGCGTCGTATTCTTGGTGCCATTTGGTTCGAGTTTCCTCCCGCCTGCATTGTGCTTCTACCTCAGGTTCTATTGATGATTCATTGTCAGAGTCGTGACCACTTAGCTCCTTCTCGACAGGCCTGTCAGGGGCATCGACTGGTGGCTCCTTTGATATTTTCTCTTGGCTCACGGGGTTGCACCATTCAACCGGCCACTCCTGAACAAGAGCATCCAATTCCTCACCAGTGACTTTGTAGGACAAAGGTAGCCACTTATTGTCGAGGTCCCACCATGCTTGGATATAAATGGAATGAGGCCCAATAGTGAACTAAATGAGCCGCTGATACTTGGCTGCTGTGTAACTGGATAAGTGGGGAAATTTTATAGCGGTGGCTTGAAACGCATCCCAATAGACCCAAAAATGGATCTCACAGTCCATCTATCAACTGGGCTCCTCAACCCACCATAAATTATGATAGTGTGCACCGAGACACACCTTCATCGCATCAACTGCCATCGACTAATAATATTCAGGTTCCATCCATGTGGCAAGCGCAATAAAAATTAATATCCAACTATAGGAAAATGGTCGCCCAACCTGAGTAGCAAGATCATAGTCGAGCAACTGGTTGAGAAAAAACAAGGATCAGTTCATCTGCACTCCTTCTGTGCATTTCTGGGCACATGTGACCACGCTTGAGTTGCACTGGACCGGTCGATTCCCCCAGACAATCTTTCTCACCAAAATGTGCACCCTGATTCACACTGCTTGTGAATTAATGTTGTCAATATGATAGGCATGACCATCATGCTGCAAGCCAAATCTCTCCTTCAGCTACTTATCTAGCTTCTTGTCAGTATCTTGCTCGTGGATATACTTCATTGGATCTTCCCCAACTTTTGGTAAGCCCGTAATTTTTGCAATCAAGTTGACTGTGACCGGAATAGGCTCATTTAACTAGAGTGTCCCACCATGAAAGAAAGCCAAGAGTTGCTTACGCATGCATGATCTTTGTTCAGTCATCCAAAGTGAGGCATATTAATGAGCCCCAACAATCCAGATTTATTCAACCCGCTCGTCCATGGTTGAGGAATCCTCTAAATCGGTGCACCAGACCCCATCGAAACTGAGTGATATGGCTCATCCCAGACATATTTGAGCAACAACAAATCGTGATCTTTAAACTTCATCTTGAATAAGGTAGGGATGATATCTACCAAGCAAGTCATCCCTCCTGACAATGGTGCCAATTTGGGTGGATACCTCTAATTCTTCGTGGGATGCCTCGGCTTCACTCGCAGACACATTGAAGCAACATATCCTAGGATATCATTGACAAAGACACCCCCAGACACCACAGACTCTATAGCTCCTGAGCTCAATGAATCGTTCTGTGCAGTCCCCTCTCCTTACACTCTAGCCGAACTGTGGGTGTGCCTCTTCTGCGACGACATGCCAACTGGGATTCTTAGCCTGGCGCTTTATTTTGGGGATCAACGAAGAGCCTATCGGCATGCTCATGAATTCTTCTTCAATGGTTGTGGGATGACTGGGGGATTCCTTCTCACTGTAAATCTCAATTGCGTCGAGGTTGCTCATCATGCCACACTCCCCAAGCCTTACTATGCACCCGACGACTATGCACCTCAGCTCCTCAATTCACACTCAAGACTCTGTAACTGTACTTGGCTCAACACTCTGCTCACTTGACTAAATTGTTCTGAACAATGCCTTCCTCTTGCATCTCGTGCACTATTTATAGCCACTTCCCATTTCAAAATCATAATTACCAAATCCACCATGTCCATCATGACCAAATCGAGCAGTAATGACACCAAATCCTTCGGCAATCTCACCCTAATAACGGTCCGATTGGCCATTAATGTGCTTCGCTTCAACAACTACCACCAGTTAACTAGTTTAACTACCTACATTTATTACTAATTTGACCAACCCCCAGCCCTGTGGCTATCGTAGGTGGTCTCCCTTCCATCACTATGAATTGCTATCCTTGTGCGTCCTCTTCCCCTAGGCTCGCCTTGCTGCTATCTAACAATTTTTTTTTTACTTGCATAGTGCCTCAAGCATTGTGTGGTTCATGCCCTATCCTATAGGGCTTCAAGCAACTACCATTCATAAGTTTTGGCAAAACTACACCATCCAATTGCTGTAACTGAACCGCACCTCCAGAAGTAATGGAATGAACAAGATATGGACCTAACCAATGCATTTGTAACTTACCTAGATGCTTCATGAATTTGTTGTCATATAACAACACCAAATATCCTTCTACAAATTGTTTATGCTTAATGTGGCGATCATTCCATGCCTTCTATCGGTCCTTCCCAACACGTTGGAGGAAGCCTGCAATAAAGAGGTCCACTTCAAGCTGGATCAACTACACAATGCGCTCTTCTAAGGATTCTACATCATCCATATCGATCGCCACAATGATGCATAGGCTAGGAACAATGTATTCCATGGGCATGACTGCCTCTTTCCCATATACCAGCTTAAACGGTGTCTGTCCTCTCAGCCGTTTACAAGTGGTGCGATAGGCCCATAGTACTACTGGAATTTTCAAATCCTAGTCATCGTGATTACCATTACATACCTTTTTCAATGCTATTTCCAAAATTTTCTTGAACGCTTCAACAGTCCCATTCACCTGCGGATGGTATGGTGTGCTTTTCTTATGTTGCACCTGCAACTCCTCAGTTAGCACTCTCATAGTGCGGTTGATAAAGTGACTTCCTTGGTCACTCATCAATATCCTGGGACACCAAACCGTGTCACGATATTCTCAAATATGAACTTTGCTGTTGTCGCGGTGGTACAATCCACAACTGGTGCGGCCTCGGCCCACCAGGTCATATAGTCAATTGCGGTAATGATGTATCACGCACCAGTCCTCTTCCCTAGTGGATTTATCAGACCCATAAAATCCATAGCCCATTTATCAAAAGGTTGTAGAGTTACTTGGAAAACAAGCGACATCTCATCCCGTCATGATGGTTTACCGATGCACTGACAAACATCACAACTCCTCGCATAGTCTGTGGCATCATTATACAATGTAGGCCACCATATGTCAAGGAGAAACACCTTCCATGCAGTAGCCCTTCATCCATAGTGACCTCCCATGATTTCTGCATGTCCTTCTTCTAGAATGGGTCCCTCCTCATGTTATAGGATACACCATCGCAAGATTTCATCTGGTCCAAGATTTTATAAGTGTCCAGCAATCAACTAGAAATATGAAGCCTTTACTACCAGCTACTTCTTCTTACTAGTTGAAAGGTTCTCACGGGAAACACCAGTGGCCAAGAACTGAATTATTGGGGCATAATGATCATCTGTGATATCAACACAGAACAGTTGCGCATCTGGCAATCCGTCATCGATATCGTAGATTCTTATCCAGTCTCAATGTGGGACATGTGATCAGGACCAACATTCCATTGTCTGGGCTTCACAATTATTTCAAAGTCAAATTCCTGGAAAAGTAGTAGCCATTGATAGATATTCCCCCCCAACACAGGCTTATTGACCAAATATTTCAAAGTGGAATGATCAATGAACATTTTGAAGTGACTTCCTAACAAATAGTGTCAGAAATTTTTGTAAGGCATAAACCATCTCCAACCCTTCTCTTTCATTCGTTGTGCAATTTCGTTCAGAAAATGACAAATTCCTACTGGCATATGCGATCGGGTGATCTAGGTCTCCCTAACCTAGTTGCGAAAGAACAACCCCCAACACAATAGAAGAGGCATTGACATGCACATGGAAATCCTTGTTCCAATCAGGGAATACCAGTATGGGCATGGAGGCCATCTTGGCCTTCACCATGTCAAAACTTCCTTGACATTCTTGACTCCACTCAAATGCAACATCCTTCTTTAACAACTTCTCCATAGGGGCAATAATCGCAGCGTATCATTTGATGAACTTGGGATAGTACCCTGTATGCCCCAGGGTCTCCCGAAGCAATGTCACATTCGTCGGTAGCGGAAAACTAAGAATTAGCGCTATCTTTGCTGGGTCAACCAACATACCTTCCTTACATACTATGTGTCCGAGTAGTATTCCAAATAGTGGACAAAAAATGCATTTCTTAGAATTTAATGCAATTTGATGTTGTCGACACCTTTCTAGAATCAAGTGCAAGTTGTCGAGATGGTACCTAATTAGCCCATAGACTATCTAATCATCCATATATACTTGTAGCAACTTTTGAATAAAGTCTTTAAACACAGTGACAACTACCAGAGAGAATATTGCTGGCTCATTTTTCAGCCCAAAGGGCATGACTGTATATTGAAAACACCCCCATTCAGTGACAAACATGGTCTTATGGAAATCCTCCTTTGTAATCCAGATCTGGTGGTACCCCAAAAAGCCATCTATGAAGGAATACATCTCTTGGCCACCTACTCCTTCAAGTACCTCATCTGCAAATGGAGTCGGGAACATATCATGTATGCAGGCATCATCCAACTTCCACAGGTCAATGCAAATGCAAACTTCACCAGTATTTTTATCCTGAACCACCATAGGGCTTATCCACTTGGATTCTTCGACAGGCTCGATGATCCCAACATCTAACATCCAGTCAATACCAGCCTTCACATGGTCCTTATATCATGGGTTAAGTCGATATGGCCTCTGTCACACAGGTTTTGCATCTAGATTCAACAGGATTTTCATCTCCCCTAGGTCCCCTAATATCCCCTTCATTTCTGAGAAACGCGTTGGAAAAAGATCCTAGAATTCATGCAGCAGGTCCATGATTTTGGCCATTGTTTCCTCATCCCAATACTCCCCAATATTAGAAAATTTTGGGTTCTCTTCTGACCCAATGTTGACTTTCCTTATCTTTAGCGGATGACTCATCGAATCCATTGGTATGTCCAGCACTGCAACATCATGGCTTCATTTTGACTCTGAAATATTAGCATTCCATAACTCATCATCATCTTTAGGTTCCCCAGATAGATTGTAACATGTCATCATGGATTGTATCGAACAGTGTGCATGTGTATCAGCTGGGTATGCGATAGGGACGACCTTCAGCACTATGTTGTGGATGATGTGCAATGCATTATGTACCTCTGGGTTGTCATTCTGGAAACTAAACGTCTGTGCAAAGAAAATGGACAACTCCTCCCAAGTGGTTATATTTCTGCACAGTTATGTCTCTACATACCAGGATCTTGGAATCTTGTCTAGAGTATGAACAAAAGCATGGACCCACTCATCTTTAGGTCGTGATGCCCATAAGGCCTGACATTCCATCAAGTGACTAGTGGGGTCATTACATCCATCATATATCCCAACATGATAGACCTCTAAATTGTCGAAGTGCACCATCATCAATCTCCGACACTATCCCGATCAATCATGGATCGTCTACTTATGTGTCTCCCACCATCGGGTTGGGGTAGCCTTCAGTGATACATCTAAGGACAATACCTTTTGTGGTTCAAACACTTTCTCTTCAAATTCTTCAAGTAATTCTGATAACTCTGGAAGCCCTTAATAAATTGGTATCTTGACATTCTCAGCTGCTACGCAACGGAGATACTGTGTGATTAACCCACATTTCCTTAAAAACACCTCATGCATTCTATTTTTCCAATTTTCCAAAGCATCATTAGAATCAGAGGATGTAGAAATATCGCCTCACCATCCAAGTTCACCATCAACGATAGGGTGGATATAGTCTTCAGAGATATTATAGGCATGATCCCAACTTCTACCAGCTTCATCCCTCATAAGTTCAATATATCGGCATCCTTCCTGATGGTCCATGGGATAAATGATCCTAACATCCTGGTTATCAAATGTCATAACCCGTTTTTTGAAATTGATAACCTCCATGCTATCATTATCCCACCAAATTCCTAGCAGTGCAGGACAGGAGCCTCCATATTCAACCACTTCTATCACATCAAAATCAACATATGTTTTAATACCTTCAACATCACAACCATGTTTGAGACACAACCAATGGGATGAACCTTTGCCAGATTTTCTAGTTAGAGTTGCACCGATGACCATCCCAATGTCAGATTCCCCATTAGCTTCCAAGTTTGCTTGGTCAGAATATTTACATCTAATCTGAGATCCAAAATAATAGTGTCAACCTCATAATCTCATATCTGGATGTTCATCCTCATCTCCTTTCCTGTATTCCTCTTTTGCAATGAGTTCACCACGGAATCCTTCAATGTCTTATCCTAGTGGTACAACAACTTCTCAATCTCGATAAGGGATTCGGGATCCCTTGCTAGCGACATACAACTCCCAAAGAACTGCTGCAAGGTACCATGCTAGTGCGATAGTCCTGCCTCTACAGATGGATCAAAAGTAGATGGCATGTCGATAATAGGTAACTTACCTGGATTTCTCCCGATTACATGCTTGGCCTTGAAGAAGGTCTCTTTCTCCTTCGCAATATCAAATGCTAGCTTTTTATTCCTAGCTAACCGAACTTGTTGACACGATCTATCTTCTCCAGTTGTTGCATCGACATGAGTGACAATCACAATGTCGACATCCTTCATTCGCGGTTCTGCTTGAATTTTTGCAACCGTCGATCCTTGATTCAGTGGCAAGTTCATCGGATGATTTTGAGTCTATGGTGGGATCTGATTCTGCATCGTCAGTTGGTTCTGAACTTAGAACATTCGTTGGTTCTAAGTCTGGGCATTCGTCAACTAAGGAATGTTTCCAACTTGCCATCTTGGAATCAGTTGAGGGAAATTTTCAACATTATGCTCACTGGCTGCACAGTATGTACACTTCGCATGAGGACACTCCCTTTGGTAGTGCCTGAATACGCCACAGGCATAACACTGGATTGATTCATGGACTCATCCTCCTCCTCGACCGAAGCCTCCTCCTTGACCCATGAATCCTTCGTGGAATCCTCCTCAGACTCCTCCTTTCTGAAACTGAGGTTGGGACAACTTCTACTATGTGGGTTTTGGTTGTTGCTGGACATAGTGCGTAGCTTGAACATATTTTGGTTGAGGTTGAATGAGCGGTACCTAATTATACTGTGGTCGTGGTGCAAACTTTGGTTGCACTATGAGTTGAGGTTGTGGTGCAAACTGTGGCTGCGACGTAAACTAATGATGTAGTTGCAACGAGATAAACTGCATCTAGGGCAGTGATGTATACTACACCTGCAATGGTGGCTATGCTTGTATTTCCCAGGGGTCCTCACCTTTTACAAATTATGAATCATATTTCCTTTCCTGGAGTAAGTGATAAGCTCAACAGCTTTTATTGTCGTGTCCTACTGACCGAAAAAATGTAGAGTACAGACTCTCTACCTTGGTAACCATATTTTGCATGTAGTCACATTTCTCTTGTCGATGCCCATACACCTGACATATGTGGCACCATGGTGCACCAGCACAGCTCAATGGGTTTAGGGCTCCTGAAAGCAAATAATTTTGGAACGTCAAACATGTATCCTTGCTGTGTCCACCCACATGACATCGGGTGCACTAGAGGTCATCATGATCTTCCTTAGAATTCTTAATATCTTGCAGTTGGAGTTTTATATTGTCCAACTGTGCATGAATCTGATATATACCATCCACGGTTTCTCCTGCTAGCAATGCTTCTAATTTAATCACAATTTCTAGAGCCTCGCTTTGTGTTGCAATCTTTTTCTCCATTAGCGATTTTCTGATATGCTAGACAAGCATGGAGATCAAACCAATCCTTCTATTGAACACTGCTCTTTCGAAAGCTGACTCGAGCCATCAATGTCTTAAACCATTGATCAAAGTCCCAAATTGTTTTGTTGGGGAACGTCTTGATTTCTTTCAACTCGGTAATGTACTGAGCCTCAGACTTTGGCTTCATGAATTCTTCAAATAACCCTTCATGGATCTCATCCAATGTTTTTTCTATACCCCCCTTAGGGACTAGAATGAATCTCATGTACCAACCTAGTGCACGACCCCTAAGGGTGGTTTCCAGCTGGATTTTCTTGACATTGTCATCCATAGTTTGTCGGGTGGTCCATATCACCTCGCACAAGAACCAATATTGTTCTGGGTGATCGGTGCCATTTCCATGAAATATTGGTAACTTCATTTCGTCACCCGCCATTCTAGTCCTTCTTCCTCCAGTTGGTACTCTACTGCTAGACTGCTGCTGACACGTCGGGTAAGTCGACATAGAATGTGTGTTTCTTCCTGGTGGTGGAGTAGTGTTCGGAGGTGTGGACACATTATTGCTGGGATTCGAGCCTTCCATTATTCTAGGTTTAGCCTGGGCCTGGTATTCCTTGTCACCACTGAAATTTCACTTTGTCCCATGTGGTTTTTCTTCATGTCATCGCACCTCGATCGCAGCATGACCTTCACCTATCCTTTACCTCTTCTCTTGAAACCTTGATCCTCCTTTTGTACAACCACTTGTTTCCTAGGTGACCTTCACAATATCACCAAAACTCATTCCCATCTACCCCTTACCTTTCCATGTGTCTCCTCCCTTTCGTCATGATGTCCGCAGCCTCCGCACACCATATTTCCACTACTCTTGGTCCATCTTCAAAATACCTTTTTTGTAGATAATTTGCTTAATAGATAGCTACATCGGCAACAAAAATCTGCCTTGTGGTCCGTTGAAAAATTCCCTTTCTACTTTGCTAAATGATTTATTGGTATCAACTGAAAACTCGGTAATGTATCCCTCCAGAATACTATCCAACGACACCTCAACAGCCCGTGATCGCTTATTGTCCATTTCTTGTAATTCCTGGATCAACTCCAGAGTCCAGCATGTTGGCTCTCCTCCCTGGAAGTTTGTTTTCTTAGAAGTGAACTTTGCCAACCACTCATACAAGATGACAGGAAACTCATAGAAGAACCATTTGTGAGGATCACCGTCATGAATATATATGTCCAACCAATTACCTGTCAACATCTTCAGATTTTGATTTTTTGTTTCAGAAAACTCTCACAGTTTTAGATCAAACCACCCCTTGATCTCCGGTCGAGTCGGATGCCAAAACATATCGTCCTTTCAATCGTAACTCGATCTTGGAAATGGAACCATTTGTTGGGGAAAACCCACCAAAAAAGCCTCGTCAACAGGGTTTCTCACCCTGTCGACATCCAACCAGTGCGATCTCCCTGAGCACCGGCTCATACAGGTTTTACCCTACCCAGGAACATCTGTAGAGCAGACGAGGTCTCACCTGAGGCGTTCAAGGGAGAGTTGTCAAAATCGAGTTTCTGGCACTAAGAAGGGAAGATATGGAATCCACCGCTTTGACATCATAACTATCAAATTACTCTAGGTGATTCGACAAAACTAATATAGTCCTCACAATTCATTTTCACAACTACATATCTAATAGATCGCATTATTCATTCACCGTAGTAGTATCATTCATAAAACAACTCTAACAAGCTTCATCATTATTCATCAGAATTGTAACAGAATTGGGATAGATCACATCATCAGTTCATTGCAGCAACATCATTAAATCATAAATAGATTCAATACACTTCTCATTAACATCATAGCAGAGAAAACAAGAAAACAGAAGACAACATTTAGGCAACGACCACAATGTCATATTAGTTTTGAGCAACAGATCCAAAACATATCATTCTTCTCCACAACAAGAGATTACATTCCAACATTTAGCAATTGACATAGATAGATCATAGAGTGTTTAGAATAGAAAACCCATCAAGGCCATAAACATATCGCAACAAACTTCTTGTTCTCATATATTGACTTGGGCTCATATCGCACTGATGTTGGCAGGGGTTTTGGTAAGTGAGTTGCACAACATCGCGGCAGGTGCGCAAGATCACGCAACATTGTGCAAGGCCAGATCAACGCGATGGGTGGGAAGATAATTGTTTTTGAATATTTAATATATTATTTGACCAAGTTTTTTCACCATAGGTCATTAGTGGTTAGAAGTTAGTTAGAAGTGGACCTTCGATCTAAAGGCGCAAGCCTATATATAGAGCTTGTTTTGTAATTGTAAGAGATACTTGAACAACAATATACAGGAGATAGTCATCTATTTTATATGCAATCTGTCGAAGTTTTGGGATGTAATTGGTCTCCCACTATGGAAAAGAATTATCTATTTTGGATCTATTGTGCAGAATGAATATGACGTGACAGTTGTTGCATAAATCTCATTTTTTGTCTTACTATTTTCTCTACTGCGATATCAATGTGAAATGTGTCAAATCTGTGATGACGATGATGCGATCTTCTCTATTGTCTTTAGGTTATGATTTACTGATGATGTTGCGATCTGTTCCATTTCTGTTATGATTTACTGATGTTGCTGCGATTTGTTTCTATCCTGTCGCATGTCTGTTGCATTATGAGTTAAGTTGTTTTATAAATGATGTTGCACTCACACTGCTGCGACAAATACATGATGAAATATATCTGTAGTTGTGAAGATGAATTAATGCTAAAGATCTAGATCTAGGTCTGATAGCTATTTTTTTTTCCCCGTCGGATCCCATATCCTCCCTCCTAACTGCTGGAAACTTCATTCTGACAGCTCTCCCTTGAACATCTTTGGTGAGACTTCTTTTTCTCTATGGATGTTGTTGGGTAGGGTAATTCCTGTCTTGGCTGATGCTTAGGGATATTGCACTGGTTAGGTGTCAATAAAGTGAGAACCCCTGTCGACGAGGTTTTGTTGGTGGGTTTTCGCCAACAAATTGTTATGTTTCTGGTACCGAGTTGCGATTAAAAGGAGGATATGTTTTGGCATCCGACTCAATCGAAGATCGAGGGGTGGTTTGCTCTAAAATTGTGAGAATTTGATGAAGCCAAAAATCAAAATATGAAGCTCTCGATGATCCATTGGTTGGATAGATATATTCACGAATGGCTCTTTTGTGAGTTTCATGTCATCTTATATGAGTGATTGGTGAAGTTCACTTCTAATAAAACAAACTTCCAAGGAGGAGAGCTGACATCCTGGACTCTGGAGTTGATCCAGTAATTACAAGAAATATACAACAAGGCATCATGGGATGTTGAGGTGTGGTTGGACAACATCCTGGAAGGATACATTACTGAGTTTTCTATTGATACCAATAAGCTGTTTAGTGAAGCAGAAAGGGAGTTCTTTAGCATACTGTGAGGTATATTCTTGTTGTCTCTGCAGCTGGAAATTAAACAACTGGTCTTCGAAAAGGGGATTCTGAAGATGGACCAAGAGTAGGGGAACTCTAGTGTGCAAAGGCTGTTGACACCACGATGAAAGGCGGGAGACACACGCAAAGGTAAGGGGTAGATGGGCATGAGTTCTGGTGAGAATGTAAACATCGCCAAGGAAACAAGTGGTTGTACAAGGGGAGGAGAAAGGTTTTGAGAGAAGAGGCAAAGGACCGGAGAAGGTCCTGCTGCGATCGAAGTGCGATGCCATGAGGACCAACCACATGGGACAAAGTGACCTTTCAGTGACAATGAGGATGACCAGGCCCAGGCTATGCCCGGAAAGATGGCAGGATTGAACCCCAGCAATAACATGTCCACACCTCCGTGCACTACTCCACCACCAAGAAGAAACACACATTCTATGTTGACTTTCCCAACATGTTAGCAGAAGTCTTGCAGTAGAATACCAGCCGAAGGAAGAAGGACAAGAATGGTGGGCGATTAAATGAAGCTAACAATATTTCATGGAAATGACACTGACAAACCAGATAAATACTGGTTCTTGTGCGAGGAAATATCGACCGCTCGACATACTGTAGATGATGATGTCAAGAAAATCCAGCTGGAAACCACCCTTAGGGGCCATGTGCTGGAATGGTACATGAGATTCACACAGGTCTCTCAGGGAGGTACTATGGAAAAATTGGATGAGATCTATACGAGGTTATTCGAATAATTCAAGAAGTCAAAGTCTGAGGCTCAATACATTACCAAGTTGAAATAAATCAAGCAGTTCCCCAATGAAACAATTTTAGAATTTTATCAATGGTTTAAGACGTTGATGGCTCGAGTCAGCTTCCAGATGAGCGATGTTCAGCACAAGGATTGGTTCATTGCCATGCTTGTCCCACATATCAGATAACCACTAATCTAGCAAAATATTGTGATAGAGAGCGAGGCTCTGTAAACCGTGATGAAATTGGAGGCATTGATGGTAGGAGAAACTACGATTGGGATGAATCAAATTCAAGTGCAGTTGGCCAATATGACACTCCAACTGCAAGATATCAAGAATGATAAGGAAGAACGTGTCGATATTTGGTGCACTCAGTGTCATGTGGGAGGAAACACCAAGGATACATATCATACGTTCCGAAACTACCTACTTTTAGGAGCCTTGAACCTGTTGAGCTGAGCTGGTGTACCATGGTGCCACATATTTGAAGTCTATGAGCATCAACATGAGAACTCCAACTACATGCAAAAAATGGTTACAAAGGCAGAGGGTCTGTACTATACATTTTTTCGTTCAGTAGGACACGACGATAAAAATTGTCGAGCTTATGATTTACTCACGGAAAGGACATATGATTCATACTTTGTGAAAGGTGAGGACCCTCGGGCAATGCAAGCACAGCCACAGATGGTACAACAAGAAGCATAGGTACAGTATACTCCACTACCCCAGATACAGTTTATCCCATCACAACTGCAGCAGTATTTTATCCTGATGCAACCACAACTGCAGTTCGTAGTGCAACCACAGGATGTTCCATGACTATAGTATAATCAGGTACCACTCATTCAGCCGCAACAACAATATGTTCAAGCTGCACACTATGTTTGGTAGTAGCCAAAACCCCCACAGTAGTAGATGGACCAAGGGCAAGTTGAAAAGTTGTTGTACCACCAGGACAAGCTGTTGAAGGATTCTACGGTGAAATCCTTGCAAAAGAGAAAGACAGGTAAGGAGATGAGGATGAATATCCAGATTGGAGATTTTGAGGTTGAATTTGTTATTTTGGATCTCAGATCAGATGTAAACATTTTGACCAAGAAAGTGTGGTAGTTGATGGGAAAGCCGACACTAGGATGGTCATCGGTAAAGCTGTGACTAGCGAATCAGGAAAAGGTTCATCCCATTGGTCACGTCTCAAACCTGGTTGTCGACATTGAAGGTATGAAAACACATGCTCACTTTTATTTGAGAAGTAGTTGAATATGGAGGTTCCTATCCCGCTCTGCTAGGGATTGGGTGGGATAATGATAGCATGGAAGTTATCAATTTCAAAAAATGAGTTATGACATTTGAAAACTAGGATGTCAGGGTCATTGCTCCTATGGACCCTCAAGAGGGATGTCGGTATATTGAACCTGTGAAGGATGAAACCGGTAGAAGTTGGGATCATGCCTATAATATCTCTGAAGATTATATCCACCCAACTGTTGATGGTGAACTCGGATGGCACAACACTAGTTTTGCGTCCTCTGATTTCAATGATGCTTTGGAAAATTAGCAAAACAAGATGCATGAGGTGTCGTTCAGGAAATGCGGTACATTGATCACACATTCCCTTTGATGCGTAGCAACTGATATTGTCGAGTTTCCAATTTACGAAGGACTTCTAGGATTATCAGAGTTATTTCAAGAATTTGAAGACAAAGTGTTTGAACCACAAAGGGTATTAGCCCTAGATGTAGTGCTGAAGGCTACTACAACTCGATGATGGGCGATGCACAAGCAGACGATTCATGACTGGGGACAGTGTCAGAGATTGATGATAGTGTGCTTCGACAATTTAAAGGTCTATCATGATGGGAGATATGATGGACAGAATGACCCCACCAGTCACTTGATGGAATGTCAGGTCTTATGGGCATCACGACCCAAAGATTAGTGGGTCCATGTTTTTGTTCACACTCTGGAGAAGAAGTCGAGATCCTAGTATGTAGTGGCAGAATTGCATAGAACTATAACCACTTGGGAGGAGTTGTCCATTTGCTTTGCGTGAGAGTTTAGTTTTGGGGATGCCAACCCAGAGGTACATAATGCATTGCAAATCATCTGCGACGTAGTGTTGAAAGTTGTCCCTGTCGCATACCCAGTTGATCCACATGTGCACTGTTCAATACAATCCATGATGACATGCTACAACCTATTTGGGGAACCCAAAGATGATGACGTGTTGCGGAATGTTAATATTCTAGAGTAAGAAGGAATTTGTGATGTTGCAGCACCTGACATACCGACGAATGTAATGATTTATCTACTAAAAATTAGGAAGGTCAACATTGGGTCGGAAGAGAACCCAAAATTTTCCAATGTCGGGGACTACTGGGATGAGGAGACAATGGATAAAATCACGGATATGTTGAATGAATTCCAGGATCTTTTTCTGACGTGGTTTTCAGAAATGAAATGGATATTAATGAACTTGGAGGAGATGAAAATCCTATTGAAAGTAGATGAAAACAAAATACACCAGAGGTCGTATTGACTGAATCCACAATACAAGGACCATGTGAAAGCCGAGATAGACCGGATGCTGGATGTTGGGATCATCTAGCCTATAGAAGAATCAAAGTGGATAAGCCATATGGTGGTCTAGGATAAAAAAGACTGACAATATCTGCATTTGCATCAACCTAAGAAAGTTGAATGATGCATGCGTGCATGATCCGTTCCCGACTACTTTTACACATGAGGTCCTTGAAGGAGTAGGCGGTCAGGAGATGTATTCCTTCACAGATGGATTTTCAAGGTACAACCTGATCTGGATTGCAAAGGAGGATTGCCATAAGACCATGTTTGTCAATGAATGGGGTTTTTTTCAATATACAGTCATGCCTTTTGGGCTGAAGAATGCACCAGCAATATTTTCTCACGTAGTTGTCATTGTGTTTAAATACTTTATTCAAAAGTTTCTGCAAGTATACATGGATGATTGGACAGTCTATGGGCTAATCAGGGACCAACTCAACAACTTTTGATTGATGCTTGAACAATGTCGATAGCATCAGATTGCATTAAATTCTAAGAAGTGCATTTTCTGTGCACTGTTTGGAATGATACTTGGGCACATAGTATGTAAGGAAGGTCTTTTGGTCGATCCGACGAAGATCGCGCTAATCCTTAGTTTTCCACCACTAACGAATGTGAATATGCTTCGGGTGATGCTAGGGCACACGGGGTACTATTGCAAGTTTATTAAAGGATACGCTGCGATTAATACCCCTATGGAGAAGATGCTAAAGAAAGATGTTGTGTTTGAATGGAATCAGGAATGTAAAGGAAGTTTTGACACACTAAAGGCCAAGTTGGCCTCTGCACCCATATTGGTATTCCTAGATTGGAACAAGGAGTTCCATGTGCATGTCAATTCCTATTCTGTTGCATTGGGGGTTCTACTTGCACAACCGGGAGAGGGAAAACTGGACCACCAGGGATGATTTTAGGGGCGAATTTTAAGGGGTGCCCAAAAAAAGATGAGCGAATTTTTAATATTAAAATGGTTTTTTTTAATTTAATAAATTAGCCAATATTTTATTTTATATATAATTTCCCTTGACTAAATAGCCCGCACGATTAACCTCTGAAAATTCATAAAACCTAATTTCGCCAACCGGTCGATGGGAAAATCGTGACATTGGCCCCGATTTCTTCTGTAATGGAGGTGAAATCGCCAAAAATTTACAATTTTGGAGGATAAATGAAGATGATTCGCCCAAATTTATGGTAGATAGGTTCAAAATTTGGTATTTTGCCCCTATTTATGGATTTTTGGGTAAATTTTTTTTAGTTCGTCCCTGATTTGCAGGCCCTAGATGTTCATGCATTGGGTATGGATCAGCACAAGATTTGGGTCTGCTATCATTAGAAATGTATGCAAGAACAGAGATACGGGTAGTTGGTTGTAGTTAAGAGTGAAGAGTGAAGGAACTGAGCTCTGTTCCATTTTGTAATCTTACTTCTCTAATATCAGATATGCTCCAGCTAGCTTTGGCATATCATTCATTATTGTAGTTAATAGCTAGCTCCTGTAGCATATTCCCAAAGGAGGAAGGGCCCCCTACTTTGGGAATATTTCTGCATTTCTTTATTATTATTTTTATACTCTTTCTTGTTCCTTTTCTCAACATTATGTGTGTTCCTTTTCTTTTTGCTTATGTGTTTTAGCAATTCATTGATTTGTGATTATTAATTTTCTTATTGATTTCATTGCAGAGTAGAGATTTACATATAAAGAGCATTTCTCCACTGAATTCGAATCTTCAGGTGAAAACGGACGGCACAGGTCTGCTACATCGATTTCCTTCGAAATTTTTCCTTACAGGGTCATCCAGGAGACTAGGTTCATTGATTATGACAAGCTGGAGGAGAAAGCCTTGAATTTCAGGCCTAAGCTTATTATCTATGGAGGCAGTGCTTATCCCAGGGACTGGGATTATGCTAGGTTCCACGCTATTCATCCATTATTTGGCTCTTTTTTTATACAGATCTGTCACATGTTCTGTCTTTTCTTGATATTAAAAACACATACTTATTAGCTTAAAGGGCACTAGTTCTGAGAGTGGATGATATTGGTCACACCAAGAAAAAAGATGCTCTCTTAATAGTTAATACAAATGCATACAGTTATGAACTGTTTGAAATTGTTTACTTCATTTTAACTCCATCCATGTTCTAAATATGTTGAGTCCTCTCTTATGTCTACAGATATTGAGCTCATTCTATTTTCTATTTTAGGGTGATATTCACAGGCATGGTTGTTGTCATACCAGACATATCATCCTTATCCTCACCTAGTGACAGAGCAGAATCTCGTAGAGAAGGTCCTCAAAATCGAAGTGCAGCTAGTGGTTATGAAGGAGTGCGTGGGCTTAAATATATTGGTGTATGAGATCTCTTGTATCGTCTGGCATTTATTGCCAATTCTGTGCAGGTATTATAGGTCTCCTTATCCCTTACTGTACTAGATTAGTGATTCTGCATGTAAATCATAACTTTCTCTAGTGGTTTGTTTCAAAGAGTTCTCAATGTTTTTTTATCATCATGTGTAGCTTCATGACAAGAAAAGAGGTGTTGATATTAGAGGAGTAAAGAAGGATGGTGAGGAGGATGATGCACCCCATTTTACGGTAATATTTGTCCTCAATTTCTAATCTGATTTGTCGGCATCTGGAGGGAATCTTTGGTGAGCTAAAGCATCCGGTTACCCCTTTATTCCTGTAATTTATGAAGCTGTCTTTAGCGTGAAACAGTTGTAATCTAATCCTCAGATCCTATGGCCTTGACTTTGTTGCAATTGTTTGGATAGAAATTTTCAATAGTAGAAACCCCAATGACATATCTAGTTGGCTGCAAATATAGGGCCTGTGGTAGTTTTCATTTTCCCATGTTTACTTATTGCAGCCCTACTACTGCTTGTTATTAATTCTTTTGATTTTCAGCATTCTATGTATATAATTTCTATTTCTCCTTTCAACACATGTGGACCTCCTATGCTCATTTTGTATATCTATTGCCTATTTCCTTCAATTTCTAATAGTAGTTGGTGTCCCTGGTGATCTGTTTCTTCTTTAGGCAATGCTGGTTTCTGTGGCTTCTATCGAAGATCATGGATGTTTTCATTTTAAAGAGCTTAGTCCTTCTTCAAAGCGTAATTTTGAGTACGATCAATCTGTAGAAAATTGTGCCATGAAAATGTTGAATTAATTAGTCTCATTTTTTTTTTCAGACAATGCAGTTTGAGAAGTTATTCACAATAATGAAATCCAAGGAATCAAGTTGCCATTTCACCTTGTTGGGAGTTTTTTCCCCTCTTGAATGGAGTGGAGTTCAACCCTACTTCTTTTCTGTGCAGATTCTGTACCTACATATCTTAAACAAATCCAATGCTTTCCTCGTTTTCTTTCATATCTATCTATCGATATATATCACACAAAATAATTCCAATCTCTTAAGCTACGATCACTATTGTCTGCAACCTTATAAGTTATTCCAGTAGCATCCCTTTCACATTTTATAAGGAGCATTTCTATTTATACGTTGTCGCTTTCCTTTGGTTATTATAAGTTTGGCTATGAGAGTAGCAATAGTGTTTCAGTGAAGCAACATCCCTTTGTAAAATAACAAATTTGAGAGGAGATAAATATTTGCTTGTAAAGAAGCTAGCACTTAACATATATGTCAGGGAATTTTTTTAGTGCATCATGGTTAGGAGCAAAATTTTATTTGATAGGAAGCTTTTAAAATTATCCATCAGTTGTACATTGACTTCAGGAAAGGTGACACAGTTGCTGTCTTAAACAGTGCATCTATATCCTACTAATTGCCCTTATTGTTGTTTAAAGTAGTGATGGACCAATAGAAATAGTAGAAATCATAGTGTTTATTGCTTGAGTAAAAGAAAGGCAACTGTGAAGAAGAATTGTGAGTCAAAAACCATGGAGGAAAGAGGAGGAATATAGGAATCTGCTAGGTCATGACCATAGATGGCACAAGTGAAAAATTTAATAGTATATTAAATGTTGCTAGCATAGGAAAAGGACCCTGGACCATAATGACTATGTCCATTTAAAAACATGGAAGAAATAGGATGAATATATGAATCTATTAGGTTATGATTCATTTCTCCACAGTGAAAATATGGCATAAATCATTGTGTAGAAATGATTCATAATGAGGAATATGGTCATTGCTAGCATAGGAGAAATGACCATAATGACTATGCTCCCTACCAAGATTTACTGTAGACATGACACTTATTGAAGTTGCTTAGAGATCGAGGGGCCAAATGATTTGGATCATAGATGGGAAACATTGATTATTAAAATAGGAATGCTTACTCCACAATCATTCATTAAACGCTAATGTTATAATTTTTTTTATCAGTAAAAGGAATTGTATTATTGTGCCTAGAATTACATCAGCTTTCCCATTTAGCAGGAAATTATATACTAGACCACTATATACTTATCCACTAGTAGGATGACAAATCAAACCTTTATGCCATAGCTGTAGGCTGGGTGTGGCCAAAACTTTCCAGGAAAACAAGATACATGAGTTATAAGGATAGGTTAAAAAGTGATGAGCACCATTTAATCACAAATTGAAATATGTTTCTATTGATTGGGGTCATGTAGTACATTGCAAAACTATTGTATACCTTTTGCATCAGATTTGTTGTACCATCATAAGGGGAATAATTGTCATGAATAATTTTAGCTAGATCATTCTTGTCTGAAGGCTGCCATGCAGCCCAATCATCTGGACTTCTCATAAATACACTGGAGTTAGATCAAGTGCCATAAATATATAAATGAAAATCAAATATCATGAAACATACAAACTACCATCTGTGATTTTGGAAATATAACTGAAACTATTGAATTTCCATTGGTATCAAGACCACAAAGGTAAACAAAATATACAACACAAAATAACTAGGATTTACCTGTTTGTCAAGACTCAAGAGTTGCATCAAGATTCAAAAGATGATGAAAGACATGATGTTCATGCTCCAACAAATGTTGAATTAAGCCCAAAATGATTCCACTCCTATGTCACTACCAGCCTTTAAATTTGGCACAAAACATAACACGCTTTTATAGGAAAACAAGGACCAAGATACATATGGTTGACAGACAAGGGGGAAATGGAGATGCATCGTTTTATGATGAGGACTACTTAGAAAGGAGGCGTTCCTATAAAGAGGATGAAAATGACCCATGTTTTTCCCTCTGCATTAACTACGCTCACTCACATTTCCCTTCAGCTATGAAAGAAGTAGTTATCCCTAAGGTACGCATAAAGAGCATGGGATGTGTCCTTAGTTTTCTTGTTTTGTCCCGTTTGATGCATCTTGTGCTTGATGAGGAAGCTTAAGCAAAGTTGGTACATTTTATTATATCATCATTATCTCTTTTGATTGCAAATGCTCAGGTGCTTTACTGTTTGTTATTTTCCTCAGAATCCAGGATCATATATTACAATTGATAATATGAGTGTATTCAACACACCAAGGAAATTTGTTAGGTCTCCGGAACAACAATCCTCCTCCAAAAACAAATGTAGAAAATTGCAATCTATAGGAGAACTTGCATATTCTGTAGAAGCTAACCATGATAATTTGAATGCAATTGACTGGAATATGAACTTAAGCCCAGCTGCCAATGGCACTGTCAATGATTCCACGTGTGGAGACAATCGACATATGATCATAGCATAAAAAGGAAGGACAATGCTTGACAGTCTCTATAGTGTAGCTGATGGGTATTCAGTTAGAAGCAATTCAGAAGAGGGTGATATGCAGAACAGTTCTGAATGGTCAGAAAGTGTGCATAGAACTGATGCTTTGCCACCTGCTTCAAGCATTGTTTTTTAGGAGATGTTAGATAGTGAGGAAGATTACCAGAGCACTGGCCTGACTGAGTTAGAAAAAGAAGCTTATAAGATAGATGATAAAAAGAAAATTGCTTACCATCTAATTTCAATTCGTTTGAAGGTTCAACTGATTCTTGCAAATGGCAAGAGACAAAAACATTTTGTAAATGTTGGAGAAGAGCATTGTGCTTTATGGAATCCATTCTGGGAGTCTCCTTGTGTGCTATGTTGGTTGTTCCTGCAATTATGGTGGTTGTCAATTTATTTAGCAAGCAAGAGGAATACCATGTCATGGTTCCCACCTAGGACATTCTATTGTGTGGTCATTTAAAATTAGTAATTTACAAATATTATCGACTTAGTATGCAACCATTGTTTAAATGGGAGTATACAATTTTAATCATCTTCTTGAAGCATCTTGCTTTTGTATTTCCCTTATTCATCAGGCTTTCTTCCATATATTTGTTAGTTTTTGTACCTAGGCAGATGTTCCCTAGGTGACTTTAATTTTTGCCTAAAGTCACTTTAAGAGGGAAAAAGGTGACCCTCACATTAAAAGTCACTTAATGAGACTTTATAACAATAAAGTCACTTTTTGATAAATTTAAGTGGGTGAGTGATTTTATTTATGAGAAATAAATAAAAGGGATTTTCACTCACACTCAATCTCATCCATTGGATTGATTCATTTTTCCACCGTTGGATTAAGATGGTCACTTAGGTTAAACAAAAAGGCTGAGGGAGGCAAAAGTACAATGACTTTTCATTGTTGCATGAGAAGAGAAGAGCTGAGAGAGAGGAGGTCGAGTTTGCTGAAGGAGGTCACGATTTTCCAGATTGTTGACTGAAGTGATTTTGGTGAGCAAGGAGGTCGAGACTGCATTTATTTTTTGCTGGAATAGATCCCAAGAAGAGTACGGCCTGACTGTACAGCTGCTTCATTTATTGCACAGATTTCGAGGGGTGTACGGCCTGTTTTATTTCTGTTGTACTGTGCATTAAATTTGGCACAGTTTTCGAGGAATAGTACGGAATGGTTAAATGCTGTACGGACAGCATTAAATTTCAGCACATAATTCGAGGTACGACCTGTGTGTACGGTCTACAATTTTTGGCACAAATTTTGAGGAAGAAGTACGATCTATTTTGCTACTGTACGGCTGCATTTATTGGCACTGTTTTCTAGGAAATGTACGGCCTGTTACTGCTGGACATTTGCATGTGATTTTTGCACAGAAAAGAAGAAGGGTGTACGGCTGGGTTTGCTGAGCACATTTCCAGACTTTGTGAAAAAGTTTGCCGGTGGAGATAAGTTGTGTTTTTCACCATTTTCTGTCATGTACTTTGCTGAAGAATAATAAAAATCTCTCCTCTCTCTGACTGGTTTTCCCCGTGGGGGTTTTTCCAGGGATAATTAGCCAAAAATCTCTGAGTTAAATTTATGGTGTGCATGCATTTGTTTTCAGCTTGTTAGTAATTTTTACTGTGTGTTTAAAATTGTTCAGAAAAATTTTAAGTAGCTTCAAGCCTATGAAAAACCGGCTGAAGTGAAAAACACAAATTGTTCATTTAAACCAGCAAGCAGTAAATCTCAGTTTTTCAACATGGTATCAGAGCAAAGGGGGCAGAAACAGTGATTTTTGCAGACACACAGTAATTTGCAGCATTCAGAAATTTTTGTTATTTTACTTCTGTCAGTGAACAGCACTTTGTTGAGTTGTTGTTGGGATGGCTACAGGACTTAGATTGGAGGATAGGCTGGATGGGACAGGGCATTTTGTGCCGTGGAAGGCTAGGATTTTGCTGTTACTTGAAGAGAATGAGTTGTGGCCAGACATAGTGAGGAACACTACTACAAACCCCATAACCATTCCTGCATCTACAGATGCAGCAGCCCTCACAGCCTTCAATAAGAAGGACTGTAAAGCCAGAAGAATTATTCTTGATGCCGTGAAAGATCACATTATTCCTTACATTTCAGGAAAGGACAAGGCTCATGAGATGTGGACAGCCTTGACCAGTCTGTATCAGAGTTCTAATGAGAACCGAAAAATGGTTCTCAGAGAAAAACTCAATAGTATCAAGATGAATGGAGGAGAGGGAGTCACAGCTTACCTTACTAAGATTTCTGCAGTTCGGGATGAACTTGCAGCAGTCGGGGAGAAGGTTGCCGCTACAGAGCTTGTGCGGACAGCAGTGAACGGGGCTTCAAATTCCTAGAGTGCTTTTGTGCAGGCTATTGTGGGCAGAGAGAACCTGCCTGACTGGGAGAGGCTATGGGATGACTTTGTGCAGGAGGAGACCAGGAGGGGTCTTATACAGGGTAGTACTTCTCAGAGAGGGGCTGATGATGAGGATGTGGCTTTGGCAGCCAAGGGTAAGAAGAAGAAGGGCTCCAAGAAGGGTGGGGCCAAGCAGCAACAGCAGGGACAACAGAGTGGACAGAAGAAGGACTTGAGTAAAATCAAGTGCTATGCTTGTCAGGTGTTTGGACACTATGCCTCACAGTGTCCAAGCAAGAAGAAGAAGAAGGGGCAGGGACAGCAGACTGCAGCCTTAGCATAGGTTGATGAGTTTATTATTTCATTTCAGAGGGATTTTTCCCTTTATGCTAGACAGACTGAGGGAGAGAGAGTCACCTTAGCCACCAGCATAGATATGGATCAGGATAGTGAGCATTCCTTGTTGGCAGGACATGGGGGGGATCCATCCACCTCTTCTACTTGGTACATTGACAGTGGAGCCACGAGCCACATGACAGGAGCTCGAGGGGTGTCCTCAGAGTTGTCAGAGTCAGGTAGGGATGTGGAGGTTGTCCTTGGGGACAATACCGTTGTGAGAGCTATTGGTAGGGGTACCATCACATTTCAGAGGGAGTCTATGAGTCCCATGACTCTGCGGGATGTGTTGTATGTCCCAGGGCTGAAAAAGAACCTTGCATAAGTTTCCACCATAGAGGACAGGGGTCTTGGGGGGTTCTTTTCGGATGGGAGAGTATAGGTATATCCCAAGGCTACAGGTATGTCCAGTGCCATGGACATCGGGGTCAGGTGTGGAAAGATGTACAAGCTATTATTTCAGCCATAGTGTGCTTTGGCACATAGCAGCAGCAGCGAGATTTGTGAGCTTTGGCATCGGAGGATGGCCCACTTACATCACCCAGCTCTGAGATTGCTGAGGAGCATGGTTACAGGTTTACCAGAGTTCAGCACTGAGCAGGAGGATGTGTGCAGGGGGTGTGCTTTGGGAAAGTACACCAAGACTGCTTTTCCGAGCAGTGACACTAGAGCTGTTGGGGTGCTTGATTTGATCATTCTGATATTTGCGGTCCCATGCCATCACGTTCTTTGACAGGCTTTGAGTATTACATCAGTTTCATAGATGACTACTCTAGGAAGACCTGGATCTACTTCTTGAGGAGCAAGAAGTCCGAGCTTGTATTGAGAGTCTTCCAAGGGTTCAAAGCCCTTGTGGAGAAGCAGACAGGTAGAAAGATCTGGATGTTGAGGTCGGACAATGGGGGTGACTATACCTCCAAGGAGTTCGGCGCATTCTGTACACAGGAGGGTATTCAGAGACAGCTGACAGTTTCTTATACTCCTGAGAAAAACGGAGTAGCTGAGAGGAAGAACAGGTCTATTGTGGGGGCAGCCAGAGCGATGCTCCATGATCAGGGACTACCTTTCTTTCTTTGGGCTGAGGCATGCAGTACTACAGTTTATCTGCAGAACAGGAGTCCTCACAGGGCAGTGGGGAGCAAGACTCCTGAGGAGATGTATTCGGGCAAGAAGCCTGAGGTGAGCCATTTTCGCATATTTGGCTCGATGACTTACTCTCACGTCCCTTCTGAGAAGAGGACGAAGTTTGATCCCACTGCAGAGAGAGGTATCTTTGTGGGATATGATGAGACTTCGAAGGCTTATCGGATTTACTTACCTTGTTCGCGGAAAGTTGTTGTCCGCCGGGAAGTAAAGTTTGATGAGGAGAGAGCCTTCCGGAAGTCCAGAGAGTTAGAGGAGGGGGAGACTTCAGCTCCCACACCTCAGCAGGTACAGGCTTCTTCGATACAGCTTACAGGTCCACAGGTTTCTGGAGGGTCTGGATCACAGGGTGCAGGTACAGTTTCTTCTGGTTCAGTGATTCAGGCAGTTGGTACTTCAGGGACAGTGTCTGGGACAGGTTCAGGTACAGGTACAGGTTTGAGTCCTCAGGTGACAGCATCGGCAGGCACAGGATCTTCAGTTACTGGTCCTCTTGGTATTGGACATTCTGGTACCGGGACTTCATCAGATGAGGAGGAGCAGACTTCAAGAAAGAGGAAGCCTAAGTGGCTTCAGGAGACCTTGAAGGATGCAGAGGCAGTTGGTAGACCCTGGGAGAGGATCAGGGCAGTAGTGGAGCCTGAGAGGCTTGGTGTGGTCCGGGATGATATGGCTCTTGTTGCATGCCTTCGTGACTCTGAGCCATCTACTTTTGAGGAGGCTTCCCAGCATCTGGTTTGGAGATATGCCATGATGGAAGAGTACCATTCCATCATGAAGAATGATGCATGGGAGATAGTACCGAGACCGGAGGGGAAGTCAGTTGTGACTTCCAGATGGCTTTACAAGTTAAAGCATGCTGCAGATGGCAGCGTAGAGAAGTACAAGGCTAGATTTGTGGCTCGAGGATTCTCACAGGTTGAGGGAGTCGACTATGATGAGACTTTTGCTCCAGTTGCACGATATTCTTCCATCAGGGCAGTGATTTCTATAGCAGCAGAGATGGGTTGGAGGATCCACCAGATGGATGTGAAGACTGCATTTCTCAATGGTCTTCTGCAGGAGGAAGTATATCTAGAGCAGCCACAGGGATTCAAGATACATGGGAGGGATTCTCATGTGTGCAGGTTGAAGAAAGATTTGTACGGGCTAAAGCAAGCTCCTAGAGCTTGGTACTCCAGGATAGATGAGTATCTGACATCGATGGGATTTCAGAAGAGTGAGGCGGATCCCAACCTTTACTTCATTGTGGTTGGGGGGAAGTCGCTCATTATTTTGTTGTATGTTGATGATCTGTTCATCATAGGTGTTGAGCGTCTCATTGCACATTGCAAGAGAGACTTAGCTTCGGAGTATGAGATGACCGATATTGGGCTGATGCACTATTATTTGGGGATGGAGGTTTGGCAGGAGCCTGGGCATATTTTCCTTGGACAGGGAAAGTATGCAGCTGATATTCTGAGGAGATTCCGGATGGAGGACTGCAGTTCTATGTCTACACCTATGATCACCAACTGGAAGCAACTCCATGCTTCCGAGGGCCAGTTGATGGATCCCACACTATATCGTCAGCTTATTGGGTCTTTGATGTATCTGGTCAACACCAGGCCTGATTTGTGCTTTGCCGTGAACACTCTTAGCCAGTTCATGGTTGAGCCTAGGAGTGTACACTGGACAGCTGCAAAGCACATTTTGAGATATCTTGCAGGGACAGTGGACTATGGTCTGGACTACAGGGGTTCGGATGGAGTCGGATTGGTTGGTTTTACAGATTCAGACTGGGCAGGTTGCATGCGGGATCGGAAGAGCACTTCCGGTTGTTGTTTCAGTTTGGGCTCGGCAATAGTGTCTTGGTTCAGCCGAAAACAGAGATTAGTTGCATTGAGTTCAGCTGAGGCTGAGTATATGGTAGCCAGTCAGGCTAC